>LPNX010483085.1:345926-356532 GCA_001517045.1 Pseudotsuga menziesii
GTTTTCTTAACTAGATGGTATTTTGCTCTTATTTGCCAAGTTCCTTAAAACTTATATTGACGCCATATGATAAGCAAAGTATGTACTGTAGGGAAATTATATGTTGAATTTTAATATCTTATTGCTTTCTTAAATGAAATTGGTTTGATTGCTTAGAAATACTTATTACTATGAAGATCTTAATAGGAATGGGAACTATGAATATGGTCATTTTAATGCTTATATTGGTAGAATTACTTCTTGTTAAATGGTTCACAGTGATTAACATATCATAAGTAGACTTCTTAAATAATTAACAAGTGAATGATATTCCTAGATCCTAGACTCATTTTATGTTACCATTGTATAAGTTGTTATAATTAAAATGAGTATGTATTTCTCTGATGTTGTAGATTATTGTTCTTAGAGATGATTGAAAATACAATGCTATACTGAATTCAATACCACCAAAAGCTAGAGCTTGATTTTTGAACTTGAGTTAAACTCATCATTCATTTTATTGGATACCTGTTAACATTTATTGATCCTTGAAATTATAATTTGAATGCTAAGTACTTAACACCGATGCTTATTATTGATGAATGTTTAATGGTACATTGGGATTTTATAATGAAGATGATACAATTTGTCCTTTTATGCTCAAATATCCGATGAGTTCATTTTACTGTCGGATATCCGTCGAATTGCAACTGGCGTTTAAAATATGTATAAATAACCAATGCCACTCTTGTCTCAACTTCTTCCATGCCCTTCATGTTCAACATTTTTACTAGTGTGCAATGTTGAGTTGCACATGGAATTTTTTAGGCTTCTTGTTGCACCACTCTTAAGGAATATTTGGAATGTGAGTGGGATGTGAGACTAGAATTTAGTTTGCTAACCTTCTTATGTAACTTTTCATTTTTTAAATGACAAGAGCAAGTGTTAGTCGCTAGTCATTTTAAGGTCACAATGGATAGCCATCGAGTTCATTGTTACAACACTTTTGCATCTCATAAGAAACACAATATGTTTTGTGCATCGATCTATTCTCTGATGTCAAGATTGCCAAGAATGCATTGAGGGAGTATCAGACGTAAGTAGGGGTTCCCTACTCATGGTGTATGCAGTCTTGTTTGATGGATTTGTTGGTAAACCAATATCATATTATGTGGGTTCATATTGAGCGTTTTCAAAAGAGCTAAAAGATAATTCAATATATTGGGTGGTTATAAGAGGGGGAGATTTATAAAAAATAGAATAAGGGTATACATATTAAGAGGTGGCGTTCAAGTAATAAAAAAAAATGTGTAAGGTTGGGGAGTTGTCAAGTCACTAGAATTTTAGGGTGCAAAGCTAAGTGAAATTGGGCAAACTTAACACTGGTGTAGAGGGAAATTATCCAACCCTAACCTTAAATAATTAATTGCTTCCCTTGAAGGGATGACTATTGCTATGGACTTTTGATTAGAGGAGCTTTCGGTTTGAGACATTGAATTTAAGATCATAATTTGCATGTTATTTGAAAATGACATTATATTGTCATGAAGGCACTTGCACGGAGTTTGAAATTCTTTCTATGCTAACATATTCTATACTTCAGAGGCATTCACGACATTGTGTAGAAAGTAGCTTATCTTATCCTCCCAAAGCTACATGTTTTTTCAATAAACTAATATTCCTCTTATTATTTAAAGCATCAAGAGGTTTGAAGTATGAGGTGTTGTTGGGAGCCTAAATAGCTTGAAAATTCAAATATTGGACTATTGACACCTTTTATGATTGGAATCATCAAGAGGTTGGATATAAGAGGTGCTGAGCTTCAATTAGCAATGTGAGGAGACATGTCTTTGTGAGTTTTTTTGGCGAAAATGTATTGTGTCAAAAAAGTTCAAGGTGATACATCTCTAGTCCTTATATGTTATATAAGTCCTCAATGGGCTATGAAAGTCTTTAAACAAACAATGAAAATGACCACAAATTTCCCTAGCAAACGACATTATCACCAACATCCACGGGTAGAGTAGAGGGTGCATCCATAGTGAATTTATTTGACACTCATATCTAATTTGGCACTTCACATACAAAAGTGATTCTAGTATCCTAGATTGACTGTCATTTTTCCCTCTTGTGGACAGTCATAATATTCAAATTCAGCCTCTTTGAGGCACCAATTGTATTGTTAAAATTTGAAGTGTAAACTCTACTACATTCGAAACCTTGTTCATTGTTAAGAGGTTTGATTTAATTGAAATCACTCCAAATCCTAGCTCATTGTTGGGTGGCTTCTATTAAGTTCTATTTTGTTAGCATGCATTTGGAAACCTTTAACTTTTTCCCTTAGTTCATTGTTTTAAGGGAAGACCTGAATTCATGACATAGTAATTATCCATTTGTCATTAATTTGGAGGTCCTTACTTTTCCTATATCATTCAAGTAATCCATAACTATATTAAGAACTTTTTGGTAGGTTGATATTGGTGAAATCATTTTGGATTTAGTTAAATATACTCCTTAAAGTTTATTGCTTAAAATTGGTATTGGTTGGAGGTTTTCTTAACTAGATGGTATTTTGATCTTATTTTCCAAGTTCCTTAAAACTTATATGTTGCCATATGATAAGCAACGTCTGAACTATAGAGGAAATTATATGTTGAATGTTAAGTTCTTATTGCTATCTTAAATGAAATTGGTTTGATTGTTTAGAAATACTTATCACTATGAAGATCTTAATAGGAACAGGAACTGGGAATATGGTCATTTAGCTTATATTGGTATAATTACTTCTTGTTAAATGGTTCACATTGATTAACATATCATAAGTAGGATTCTTAAATAATTAACAAGTGAATTATATTCCTAGATCCTATACTCATTTTATGTTACCATTGTATAAGTTGCTATAAATAAAATGAGTATGTATTTCTCGGATATTGTAGATTATTGTTCTTAAAGATCATTGAAAATACAATGCTATACTAAATTTAGTACCACCAAAAGCTAGAGCTTGATTTTTGAATTTGAGTTAAACTCATCATTCATTTTATTGGATACTTGTTAACATTTATTGATCCTTGAAATTATAATGTGAATGCTAAGTACTTAATACCAATGCTATTGTTGATGAATGTTTAATGATACATTGAAATTTTATAATGAAGATGATACAATCTGTTCTTTTATGCTCAAATATACGACGAGTTCATTTTACTGTCGGATACCCACTGAAGTGCAACCAACGTTTAAAATATGTATAAATAACCAATGCCACTCTTGTCTCAACTTCTTCCATGCCCTTCATGTTCAACATTTTTACTAGTATGCTATGTTGAGTTGCACGATGAATTTTTAGGGTTCTTGTTGCACCACTCTTAAGGAATATTTGGCATGTGAGTGGGATGTGAGACTAGAATTAACTTTGCTAACCTTATTATGTAACTTTTCATTTTTTAAATGACAAGAGCAAGTGTTAGTCGCTAGTCAATTTAAGGTCACAATGGCTAGCCATTAAGTTCATTATTACAACACTTTTGCATCTCATAAACAACACAATATGTTTTGTGCATCGATCTATCCTCTAATGTCGAGATTGCCAAGAATGAATTAATGGAGTATGAGATGCAAGTAGGGGTTCCCTACTCACGGTGTAGGTAGTCTTGTTTGATGGGTTTGTTGGTAAACCAATATCATATTATGTGAGTTCATATTGAGGGTTTTCAAAAGAGTTAAAATATAATTCAATGTATTGAGAGGTAATAAGGGGGTGAGATTTAAAAAAAAATAGAATAAGGGTATACATATTAAGAGGTGGTGTTCAAGTAACAAAAAAAAATTGTTTAATGTTGGGGGGTAGAGTAGAGGGTGCATCCATATCTCATTTCATACATACAAATTTAGATTTTTGTGGCATCATTAAACATACAACAATCATATCTCATCATTACCTTTAAATCTCAAACCCTGCATCACCAAACAACATATAAAGGTGTGTACTCACATGTGAATCTAAGCACCAAAACTTAACAAAAAAAAGATATTATTGTCAACATCTATAGGGTTTATTTGAGGTTGGGAAAACCAGAGTTATTCCCTACAACTAAGTTTGGGACTACTAGAAGATTTGCACAAATGTTACCTTATAATACGAGGAAATTTGTTCATGTAGTCTCCATCCCATATGTGATGTGAATTGGATCAAGTTGTATAAAATTGCTAGCTAGGAGGACTGACATCTGTTATGTTGGGAGGAAGTGGTGTGAATCCTCCATGGTTAACTTAGTTTATGTGAAACCATAATATAACTAGGCTAGTGATGTCAAAGGTCAAGCCTCATGGGTTTGGGCAGGTTGAAATGATCACACCCAAAATAAAAAGCAACAATAATTTGTGCCAAACAAAATTTCAATGTAACTGATAGCAAGTGAAGGTAATCGGTTCAAAATATATGTATGATGATAGTGGAAAATTCATGCCTTAATGCCTTGTAATTGTCTAATATGAACTATGCATACCGAGCAAGGTCCTAATTGAAATTTTTTCCCATAGTGCATGTAGAACCAAACATGTATTTGTTAGACCTGTCTTCCTCGAGCGAGGGGAGTTTAGGAAGGCTAGAGGAAAGTGAGACATCTAATAGGTATACAAGAGTTATATCAACTAGATTTCAAAATATCAAAAGAAAATTCCATAAACACATGGAATTTTTTCTTGTTGAAGGGGGGTCATGTTCCTATGATGATGAGATAATAGGTGACATCGAGGTGCCCTTAAGTTACAAACATCTAGTGAAACAATGAGTACCCAAGGATCTTCCTCAATTGAACACCGATTTTTGTGTGAACAAGAGGATATATCGAATTGCACCATCATCATTACATGGTTTGGGGTTGTTTTGCATGGATGGCATAAAGGTCAGTTATGACAGACCTTGTTACAACTACAAAGATTGGATGCGCTTGGTACAATATACAAGAAGTAGGCATAGATATGGGTTGTCAGCAAATTATTTATAGCTGAAAGACAAACATCAAAATAAAGAAGAAACGTTGTACATTGACGGAAGGTCAAAGGCCACTGGGAATATTGTGGGGTTTATAAACAGTACACAACCAGGGTCTACAATTAAGCAACCCAACTACATATTTGAGAGGCGTGAAGGAAACCGTGTATTTGTATGTTCCATCAAATCAAGAGTTTCTTATTAATTACAATTTGAATCGAGTAGATACAAACATGGTTACTATGGGAGTGGTACAACAGGTATACATCTTTGTAATAGCACAAATATAATTTGAAAACAGAGTTTTTTTTTGCTGTGTTTTTTCATGAGTATATTCGTTTGGTTTATATAATGTTATTTGTATATTTATTGCAGAGTGTTGATCGAGGAAACCACCCGGATGTTGATTAGACGACAACAGCCTCAGGGAAACATGTAAACCTGATTGTGATTGTACAATTTAAATAGGTCAAAATGTTTTGTTATTATATTGTTTCAATGAGTATCTTGGTTTCGTTTAGGTAAAATTTTCTACGTTTTTTATGTAGGATTCTCTAAGGGGCACCTCCCTCATAATGGATGATACTAGATCTGCCTCGATGTGGCAGATATACATCGATGCCATTGTACAAATTTAATATGTACAAAAAGTTTTGTTGTTGTGTTTTTTCATGAGTATATTCGTGTGGTTTATATAATGTTATTTGTATATTTGTTGCAGAGTGTATATCGAGGAAACCACCCGATTGTTGATCAAACGACAACAACCTCAAGGAAATAGGTAAACCTGATTGTAATTGTACAATTTAAATACATCAAAATGATTTGTTATTATATTGTTTCAGTGAGTATTTTGGTTTTGTTGGGCAATTTTTTCTATGTTTTTGATGTATGGTTCTATAAGGGGCACCTCCCTCGTAGTAGATGACACTAGACCTGCCTTGAGGCACTAGGTATACATCGATGCCATTGTACAAATTTAATGTGTATAAAAAGTTTTGTTGTTGTGTTTTTTCATGAGTATATTCATTTGGTTTATATAATGTTATCTATATTTAATGCAGAGCGTTGATCAGGGAAGCAACCCTGCTGTTGATCAGATGCCAACATCCCTTGGGAAACAGGTAAACCCGATTGTAATTGTACAATGTAAATATGTCAAAATTGTACCAATATAATATGTAGCATAATGTTTTTTTTGTTATGTATTTTTCGTGTGTATACTGGTTTCATTATGATAATGTTTTCTACTTCTTTTTTGTAGGTGGATGATCAAGGCAAGTCCCCAGCTGTGGATCAGACGACACCATAGTCTAGGCATTAGGTAAACCTAGTTGTAATTTTAAGAATCTATCATGATAGATATGTTTTGTTGATATACTTTTTTCCTCAGTCTATTGCTTTCACGTTAGTAATGTTTTATATATTTTTGTTGCAGACGAATGATTCGGTGTATAAAACAACATCACAACAATCAATAGATTTTGATGTGCATGAGTTGTTGCACGATGCTAGCATTGGTTCTTCTCTAGAACCGGTTAAGGTAATAGAGAAGACCTTGAAAAAAATTAATGAGGATATCCTTCATTTTCTATTCATTATTCTGTAGACAGACGAGATTATAACCAAGGTTGAAGTGTTGGTAAAGACATCGCATGCCTTGCAAGTAATTTGCAGAATCTTGAATCATAATATAAATTCATTTAGGACTTTATAATTTTTACTTTTATATGATAGTGAACTTATAAAATATGGTTTGTATTTACAGGATTTTCTGCAACCACACATTAGTGGTCAAAGCGGTGTTGGGCCCAGTGATGCTCGTGGAGATCAGTTGTCACATGAGAAAATGACTCCATGTACATAAAATCATGCACCATTTTTGTCAACTGAATAGTCATCAACATGTTCCTTGACACCCCCAAGGCCAGCAGAGAGTGCATCCGCTAGTGATCGACGCACACCAGATTGTGCAAAAGAAGGGGTGGATGTAGAGCCTGCTAGTATTGCTATTGCTGAAGCAACATTTCCTGAATCTTCTTGTGTCACTAGAGTGGGTACAATACACCTAACATTTTTGGTGGATGAATATCTTGTTCCAATAAAGATGGAGAAGATCCTAGGTAATTATACATCAAGTTAGTGTTTTTAATTTAATTGTAATATACCGATAAAACATTTTTTTTCAATTAATGATGGCATGATTGTTTTGGAGCCTAAATGATCTTTTCTATAAACATGTAAATGATTTGTCCTTGGATATCTTTGGGCCCACCATCCGCACAGGGTGGGATAGACAAACGAAAAATTTAAAGGATAAGCTTACTAATCAGTTGGTTGGCCTGTTCGCCAACAAGACCTTTGATCGAGCCGTAGTCCTAAAGAAGGTTGGACAGCATATGAAGATTGCCTGAGACCAATATAGGATTCACTTAGAAAGGATCCCTCGGTATGAGCGCCCTCCGATGATTCCAACAAGAGAGTGGAAATCCCTAGTGGAAAATGGGAAGGAGAGGGCTCTGAGAAAACAAGGAAAGCTACTGTCGGGAATAGGGAGGTATGAAATACTTTATGCAATGTAATGCTAACCCTTATTATTATTAATTTTTATATCGAATTTGGAACATCTAACATATTTTAACACATGCATAGGCTGTCAGACACATCAAAGGCCACAAAGGCAATACTAAAAAAACATGGTCAACACAAGCTTGGGCTTGGTGGTTATTCGAATTTGTCGGCACGAATTGTAAGTATCGAAAAACCAATAATGCATCCAAATAATAAATTGCAATTTTTTTTTTATTGCGCCACAAAATGTAAAATTAATGACGTTATGTAAATATGTAGGCCGATCGATTAAAAGAAGTGCCCAATGAGGGAGAATTGAAGCCTGGCTTCTAGCACGACTTTGAAGCTATTGTCGAACGTTGAAAAATATTGTCAGGGCAAACAAAATATTTTGGTGATCCATTTGATGCACATGCATATAAAATCTAAAATCTATACAATTTAATGAAGATTTATTACTTGTGCAATCTATTTGTTATAAATAATTGACATAAAATATAGACTCTGTTTTGAGCAGGAAAGCAACGATCCCCTTAATGTCGATGATGGACAACAACCAATTGAATATCATGCTTCGAATCTTGGTAATGAATTTATTCATATGCTACAATTTTATATATAGCATTGCAGATGGTGAACATTAATTGTACTTATGCATATTTCAATTGCAGAGCATGTAGAGGGTCACACTGTACAGGTTGAGCTTGGACAGGAATATGAAGAACATGATGTGGTCACAATAGGTAAAAAAATACCTTTGTAATGTTTTTTTAAAATGAAATACTTGTAATTATAATAACAAAATATATGTATGCAACATTTTCACATTATTGCAGCAAATCCAAACCCCTTGCCGCAAAATCCATGTCATGAGCACTCTACTAGGCAGATATCGCGACAAGTTGATGAAGTACCAAGAACTGAACGACAATTTCCAGAAGATGAGCTTCTTGTTTCTTTTGTAAAGAGAAGAAAAAATAGAAAGAAGTGACTGAAGAAATATTGTGTAATTATTTTTTATAATATAATGTCGTGCATGGTTTTTTCCTACTGAATGAATGAATGGTTTAATGAATGCTAACTTTTATCGAATGAATGTGTTGACTGAATGAATGAATGGTTTAATGAATGCTAGCTTTTATTGAATGAATGTGTTGACTGACTGTATGAATGGTTTAATGAATGTTAGGTTTTATTGAATGAATGGTAAATGTTTGTTTATGATGAAATCTACATGAATTTACACGTAATTGTTTTTCAAGTACATGCATTGGGTATGGGGAATTGAGAGTGATGTGAGGGGGGGTTGGGGGGGGGGGAAGGGGCCATAAGAGCTTCTAGCTTCATGTGGTTGGCCATGGTCACTGAGAGAATATTAAATTATTCTTGAAATAGAGAGGAGCTCAATGAATGGTAAGGAATTATCCATTTCCCACAATTATTTCTTTGAAGCATTATTGCCATAGAATGTATTCCATGGCTTATAAAATTTATTCTGGTGTATAATTGTAGTGTTCAAATTTTACTATGGCTATTTCACTCATCCCTTGGAACTTGTTATAGATAGCCTTGGGAAACATTTTGAAATTTCAGAAGAAAAAATGGCGTTTTTATGTGATCAGTGGTATTATATACTTTGTTTTGGTGTTCTCCATGTTTCCTCAGGTGAACTCTTATTACCCATTATTTTACTTGAATATTATTGTAATTTACATTATTAAATTAAAATGTTCATCAAACGTAAAATGTTCATTATTAATGTTGTTTTTCTTCATTGAGACTACTGAGACTGTAGTTGTTTAGGTTCATTTCGTTATTTTCATAAACAAGCAAATCTTTATTTGAGGGGTCCTACCATGAAATTATTGTAACTAGAAAATATTTGTAGTATGTTGAAAGATGTTTTGAAAGGTAAAGCAAATGTAGACATTGTCAAGCTCCATAAATCAAGGGAAGCTGTTCCAAGAAATTATAAGTATCGATAACATATGCGTATTTACAGGACATGGGTAAGATAAATGATGCAATATCATGACATACTTTTAAATTGTAGCTTCTTTAAAACATTTTTATTTATAGCCATCCATTTTCATAGTTCTTTTCAAAATATTGGCATTTTTTGTACACAATTATAGAGAAGACAACTAGTGAATTATTGAGTCCAAAAAGCATAACAATATAAGCAAAAAAACTCCATTCAATGGTAAAGGAGGTATTTTGGTTGTCCTCTTTTTCCATCTTGACTTGATGGTATTCAAAGAATAAATATGTAAAATATCATGCTTCATTTCCCACATACATGAATAACTAGCTTCTAAAATCCAAACAGACCTTGATACCATCCATATGTTTCTTGCTCTAAATGACAATGTGATTAATCCAAATAGACTCTTTTATAGGAAATAACAGACCTATAACCATATTTCCCTTAATCTCCTCAAAATCTTGTTCCAAAAATGATCTTCTGCAATGGCCAATGGGTGCCTTTTATAGTTAAAGGACAATTTCATTGTTCTCTCGATTACATTTAATGCCATTGGTCACATGGCCTCAATATTTTGTTCGGTTAGTTGTGGGTTGGTCTCAACGTTTAGGGGTTGAATCAAACCACCATATCTCGCTAATGGAGAAGATTTTATAGTTATACCATTTCCTAGAGATAGCTATATTTAGATGTCATGTTTTTTATGAGATCTGGGGAGGATACCACTACTTGTTTCATGATTTTGGAGGTTATGTTACCATATTCTTTCATTATCCTGTTCATGGGTGTCTAACCTTATACATACATGAAGTGATCATTCACAAACTAGAGATATTGTGAGACTGCTCCAAACCTTGCACCAGAGGCCCATTGCTTCCTTATTTTGCATGCCTCAATTATTGTAGGTGTTAAGCATCGTGCAATCTTCCTTGACATGGATTCAGAGGACATAAGATATGCAAGGAAACACAAACAATTTTGTATGGTTACTAGATGCATGACTTCCACATGGTTACAAGGTTATTCCCATTCCTTACACATTGACCCCCCCCCCCCCCCCCCCCCCCCCCCCC
>LPNX010483085.1:356631-426737 GCA_001517045.1 Pseudotsuga menziesii
CCAAGTTCTCATAGCCAGGGTCTCTCAGCATGAGAATTCGTTAGATGATCTTATTCGTATTTGCATGGGATCCATCACAACAATTGATGATGTCAAGGATGCCTAACCTCCCTCCTCTTCTTATACTTCTATCTTTGATATTTATTAGTGTCCCTTTTCTTTCCAAGCTTTAGTAGTTTAGATTCCAGTTTGCCATTTCTCATGTATTTCTCTTTTTCTCTTGCTTTGTATTTTTTATTAACATTTAGGAGTGAAATTGACACTCCAACTTTGAGGTGTCTAATGACTATATTTTCTATCCACAACAACCTATTCTTTGATCATTCTGAGACATTACTAAATTATCTTATCTCATATGATATCATGCTTTTATGTTCCCCCAAAGCTCAAACACAATACAAAGGACATCAAGAGGGATGGCGTATCAATGCAAATTTGCATATTTTCATCTTTTGTTTTTATTGCCAGAACTATTAGAAATATAAGATATTTTACTCTCATACTGTTTCTTTGAATATGTTCTTTACTGCGATTTGTTTGCCATCATTTGCACCTTTAACTGTTGTTAAGAAAATTGTTCATGCTTGCTATTAGATATGCAATTTTGAAGCATTATTTAAAAAGTAAACACTTCAAATTTATAGGTGGAATATATGGTTAAATACATGCTTATATCTTTGTCTCAATTCATAGTTATTTTACTGTAGCCATAATATTTTGAGGAAGGTATTGTTTCTATTTTGCAAGTATTCAATTGAAGGAGTTGAAGGTTTGGAATCCGAAGTTGAAGGGTTACTAAAATCTTGGACCAACCTACATAAGCAAGGTACACATTTTTGATTTCCAAGTCCTACTTTCATTATATCCAAACTGTATCTTGATGTTTGCATGACTTTGGATGTCTATTTTATTTAAATTAGTATGTTGATGACCTCACCCCAGTCATAGGATATTTTTCGTTACAACAATGATATGGAGTCGAATATTGACAAGGAGAATTTTCATGGGTTTACTACCTCACCTTTTTTATATTCCATCTATATTTTCTAATGGACTTTCCTCATGTTTAGCTTTCTCAACCTCCTCTGAGTCATTTTTCTACAAGTAATAACTAATTTGGCACTTGAATGGACTATCAAGTTTATAACATGTGTAACATCTAAGTTCTTCATGTTCTCTCTTCCCCTTGTTGTAATTTGTCTTCATTCAAGAGCAGATGGCCTAAGTCATCAATACTTTTCATTGATAAATCTTCCAACACCTCTACAGAAATGCCCAACTTTGTAATGCCATTTTCCTCACTTGTAGGTTCTTAACTCGTAAGATCAAGCTCCTTGTATATTTTATGAGCTTGAATAACCATGGCTCAACATTCTATTACATTTGGTCCAGATTATACCAATGGAAACGTAGTGCCTGAAACATCCAGGGAGTTTGGGGAGTGAGAGAAATCCTTATAATAAAAAAGCTTCATGGAAGATGCAAAATCCAATGCACTTTATTTATCTAAATATCCTACATAATTCATTTTGAGATCATCAATGGTTGAAGAACCTAAGGAACATGGAAAAATGACTTTTTTGCAAGAGTATTTCTTCAGTATCCTTAGTAGTTCAATTCAGTTTTATGAGATGGCCATTAAGATCTGACTGTAGGGGATACAGATACATAGATAAGAAGAACACATTTACTCTCCCCTCTTTACTAACTTGCAAATGTATCAATTCGATACCCAACACATTTTGTCAGCTTATATTTCATTACTCAGAAATATAGATTTGAATATGGAAGCTATTTGGAGTTTTATTGAGTGATGCATTGCCAAAACAGAGTAATATTGGTTCAATCCACCCGTGTGAAGGTTTTGATATGATATATGCGTGAAGGTTTTCACATACTTATTAGATATAAGATCAAAGTAATGTTTGTGCTTGTTTTGTTTGTTGAAGTCTATTAAATTTACAAATACCTTTCTATGATATGAAGTTGCATTTATTGCAAGGAGTTTTTGTCTAATGTTTTCGTGTAATCTGCAGGGTATGCTTGGAATTGAAGTGAAGATCATGTTGTATTGGGATCCGAAGGGGAAGCAAGGTCCAACAAAACCATTTCCTGACTTGGTTACCAATCACACTCCTAAGCATGAGGAATATTTCTCTAGTAAGCCAAGCAGTTGGAAATGAAGTTGAAGTAATCGCTTAGACTTTTCCTCTATTCATTTCTATGACAATTTGAAAATGCCTTGGGTCTCTGCAATTATTAGATGACAAAAATAGGAACATTTTTATGTTTCTTTTCTTGATAGTGTTGTGGTTAAAAATAACGTGAGATCATTGGGAGGTATAGTTCCTTAGATTAAAAAAGTTATCATGAATTACTTAATATTTCAAAATCTTTAAGCTTTGTATTCATTTTAAGTCCAACAAATACAAGTTTTGGAAATTTTTTGTGGCATCAACCTTTTTGAGGTTTATTTGGCTTTTAATTTTTAATGCTGACAAAAAATTTCTTAGCTTTTGTAAGTAGTTGTATTTCAGTGGCTACTATCAGTGACACAAAATATTCATCATAATCTTGAATATGACATGACCTTTCAACACCTTGATCCTCTTGATACTTATAGATTAATATTGTTGCATGCTTAGGATCAAACATAGACAAGCTCCTATGAAGCTTTCCTTGAGACCTTGAACCAACTCTATCATGACTTGAAAGTTTTGGCATTGAGATACTTGATTGTTCACACTCTTGGTATTTTTTTTCCTATGACAATTGTTGAAGCTATTTATAAACTATAAATAAATACATTTATTGCTACTCTAACCTTTAAGTTGAATTCCTAAAATATGGTGTGGAAATATTTCCTTTCTCTATTGACCATTGAACTCTTCAATAAGGTGGTTTGTCTTGGATTCATTTTCCACCTTGGAACTAGATCTCTAAGAAGAGAATATTCAAGAAAAGTCACCTCATTCGTGTTTGTGTTCGAATTTGGTGATAATGAAGGTTGAGAAAAAAATGCCAGTGCAAAAAATATGCTAAATTCACGATTAAGTTCGTCCTACTTAAAATCCTGAAAATGTTTGATTGTCATCACTGTGTAGGACATTACATGAATTGATAAGGTTCAATCATATTGTGGTTGCGTTCAAATTTGTGAAATCTGGCAAATTTAATTGCTAGTGCCTAAAACTTACCAACATGCATACCTTTTCAATAAGTCCGGAAATCCAGTCACTATGACTAAAGGCATTTTCTAATCCCTAAAATGTCCATTATCTATAATAAGCATAGTCACAAATTTTGTACTAAATGTTACAATGGACCTTTAAAATGGGAAAATATTAAGATAAGATAATTATTCAAGTCCAACAATTGACCACACAAGTTGGGACTAAGGAGTAACACTGGTGTAGTACAAAGTGGGAATACTGTAGTGTCTCCTACATCTAATCTAGTGCAAAGAAGCAAAGATATAAGAAATGATGTAGAAGGAACAATGGAATGAGTACAAGTCTAATTCATTGAGTCTTTAATTATTGTAAAGGCCTCGATAATATGATTGATAAGGTTGTCTAGAAAATAACCAGGAGTTAGGGGCATTGCTACACAATATTGGGTGGTATCTTGCAGGTTGCATCCACGTGAAGAACCTTCCCACTTGTACCAATCAAGTTTGAGGGAGGGAAAAAAATTTGAATCAATCACTTCTTGACTTGATAAAGTGTGGGGATTGGTACTCAATACGAAGCCATACTCATGGACTCAAGGCTAATAAGGAAGAAACAAGTACTTGCTTATAATTGAGATTGACAACATTAGAATTTTGTAGTTAAAGATGTCAAATGACTTTATTTTCAGAACGAGCCTTAGCAATTGTTGGTACCAGAATCTACCCCATGAATTTTTTTATAGTCTGACAGCGCACGTGTAAAGAAAGATCCTTTCACTGCCATAGGCTCAAATAACCAATATTTTCCCAAAGTTCTACTTATACTAATCTTAGTTAAACTTTGTCATCTTTGCCAAAGTATTCGTTAACCCACTCAAAGACGAGTCTCGACATCATTTGCATTTAAAACTGATGCCAAGCTAAAATCTCTCATAAAAATTAAGTGTCATATTTATAAAGTCTTGTTTTACCAAGTCTCATAATCGAACCTAAATAACTAAAACATAATATAAAAATAAGGAAGAAACAAGTACTTGCTTATAATTGAGATTAACAACATTAGAATTTTGTAGTTAAAGATGTCAAATGACTTTATTCTCAGAACGAGCCTTAGCAACTGTTGGTACCAAAATCTACCCCATGAATATTTTTATAATCCGACAGCGCGCATGTAAAGAAAGATCTTTTCACTGCCATAGGCTCAAATAACCAGTATTTTTCCAAAATTATACTTATACTAATGTTAGTTAAACTTCGTCATCTTTGCCGAAGTATTCGTTAACCCAGTGAATGACGAGTCTCGACATCATTTGCATTTAGAACTGATGCCAAGCTAAAATCTCTCATAAAAATCAAGTGTCATATTTATAAAGTCTTGTTTTACCAAGTCTCATAATCGAACCTAAATAACTAAAACATAATATAAAAATATATTATTTTAAAATAATAAAATTTAGATTTGTTTTTATGGTTTGGTTATGCTTAAAAAAAGGCTGGTTTTGTTTTATTCCATATTCCAAATTCCACGTAGGTTCAAAGATTGGCTAAAAGAAAAGATTGGTTAAAGCTTTTGTTTTTCGTAAAGAACATTAAACCACCAACCAACGTCCCAGATGTAAGAACTGCCAACACAAGCCGTGCATTACACGTTGAAGGTATATATGGATAATGATGCATATAAAACCTTTAAAAATTAATTCTCCATTGTATGTGGGATAGTTTCCGAATGCAAATAGAACCGTCAAGTGCCGTGTTTATGAGAGAACACTCTTGAAGACTCATGACAGTTTCTTGTAAGCTTATGTGTTTTCTTTTGTGTACTTCATATTTATTTTCTCTATTTCTTCTTGAGATTTTATGCATAATGATATTATGTATTGAGGAGATTTTGTCTACTTTGTTTCATCTTCTATGAAGAATTACCTTGCTTCATCTTTTATAAAGAGTTTTTGTTTAATTGTTTCATCTTCCATGAAGAGTTCTTGCTAGTTGCTTCATTTTTGATATTATTCATATTTATTCAGTCATTTCTGTATACATCTCAGACATATTATCTAATAGTTTTGTTTAATGGTTTCAAAGTTTTTCCCTATTTTCTTCATCCATTCATCCACCGACTTCATATTCAAACCCAACTTGTATGTACTAGATTGCCTTTAACATGTGTTAATAGTTTCCTTAACTGATCATAATCCTTGTTGAGTCATTTCCTATATATCCTTAAGGCCCAACCAAACACATTCAAATTTTATTCAGCCCTAGAGCTTAAGATGTGCTAGCCATGCTCCTTTTGCAGTCAAGGTGCATCTTTTAGCACTAACAACAACTTTTCAAGGAGGCATAACGAGTTAAGTACGGTGCTTTTCTAGAACAACATAATCAAAGGAATTATATATATATTTTTTATTTCAACATATCCAAAACCACCATTGAATTTCATATTTAGGACCTTTGCCTAAATAATTGTAATAAAAAGGCAATTTGCTCTTAAAACCCCTTTAGGATTATTGTTTTATAAGATTTGACAGCCTTTGCTACAAAGAGATCAAATTTGACAAATCCACTTATAGAGGCTTACATTGCTAACTTTATTGAGTTTTTCAGTTAGCATGTTTTGTTTTAAGTCATGACTTTCATGGTAATTAGAGTCCGAGTTTTTTATTATTTTTAAAGTTGAGTAGGATAAGGTCACACAGTTGGCTGGCAATTTCCTACAACCATTATGAATGGATAGCCTCTAAAGACTATATAGAGAAATCTCCTTTTCAGACCTGGGGTATCATCATGTTTGCTGGGATTTCATCCTTCTTCAATTTTCATTTTGGTGATCAAGCTTAGACTCTCATTATTCATCTTTGCAACATTTTAACTATTTTTTTCCCTCAATCATTCTTTCTTCTTTCCATATTGTTGAATTTAGTTGATCGTTCATATATATACATTCTGTCTTTCACAATGTTTCTCTAAATTCTCAACTTGGGTAAATTCCATGTTAGAAAAATTTCAAGTTCTAATGCATGCTTTGTTGCATATTTGCAGGAAGGAGAAATTGTAAGCACTAACCAAGCTGGTTTTGGTCAAGACCTTCAGGTTGGAAATGGTTTGTGCATTTTTTACCTTTAGGTTTTGATCAGTTCATGACTCCTTCTCTTAGACTTGTAAAGTGTGGTCAAACTTTAGGCCACGCAAGATCAACATTACCAAAATGCATCGTACAGTTGGATTGCATAAGTTTATTGAAGATGTTCTAGAATATGTAAGAGGATTTTCCAACCAGAAACACACTAGACATGGGTAGGATTTAGATGCTCTCTTTCCCAAGACATCCATATAGTGGTTAGTTCATCCAAGAATGGACAACCCCATAAACATAATTTCTAAGACACCAAACAATTTAACTACAAGATGCTGATACAAATGGTTGTGTTGTTCAATAGTCCCTTAAAAGTGGCTTGCAATACACAATAAATTAAAGTAAATAAATTAACAGATAGAAGACTAATTTTACTTGAAATTTGCACGAATTAAGCTCAATATTTCCATAATTCACATAAAAATGGCCTAGACATAGCTCATATGTCAAACAATATTTTCCAATCCAATAACAACTCTTGATGTCTCATAAATAGGCATCTAATGTGTAATGAAGAAATATCAACAATACACTTGTGGTGGGGAATTTATTAGTCAGTATAGTAGATGAAAACAAGGGAGATTACATGGTGAATATAAGAGAGGCAAATCAAAGTGTGAAGAATCATCCCTTTGCAAAACATTGGACATTTTTTTTAGTACAACTTAGGGTCAACTATCATGTACCTCATCATTATCTCTATGTTATTTCTACATGTGACCTAAATATAAGAGCACATTAGCAAGTCCATTCCATTAGGAACTCAGAAAGAAAATTCCAAAAATAAATTTAGCAATATTGGTCTACCTAAAATTTGAATATATTTTATGTTCCACTAGAGGAAAAACTCAAACTTGTTGTTTTCTTTTCCAGATTCTGCTTTGAAAACCCATCTTCACTTTATATCGATTTGCATTCCACAAATAGTCCTTGCACTTGTAATTTGGTTTTTAAATGTCATAAATTACTAAATTGAAAGTCCATGTAAATTTATCTTATTCCAAGAAGAATATATGCACATATTTACATGAAGGTGTGAAGTAAGGCCTTAATTTTCACAAAGAAACATCTATTTTTGAACATTGACGTTGAGATTCTCTTTTCACATATTTATACTGAAAAATATTCGGAGTTTATAATATAAAAATGTTAATCAGTAGACAATATATCGTCAGGGATTTCATTGTTCTCATTATGATTTATTTAGTGTTGGAAAAGGCTTCTCCCTCCAGAATGCATGCACTTCATTTGTCTTGTATCTATGTGCAAATGTTGATTGTTTAATTGGTGTCACCATACCATAAACTGAGTACTGAGATGAGTATAGTTAATATTGAATAATAGCTACTAGGATATCATTATTAACTTGTTATGTATATACTATGCTTTGTGGATAACATTATTATGCAACTTTGTGAATTACCCTCATCAACTTCTCACTCTAATTCATTATATTAGCATCCATTTGACTACTTTCTGCACCATACTCATTTTTGTATAGATGGATTTTTATCTACATCAAATAGGATTGAGTCTATACTAAAACATCCGAAAAAAGTTCACCATTATTGCATAATTCTATGTACATGATTGTTCAGATTTTATTTAGATCACTTGGATAACATTTTAAGTTCTTATTTGTATGAAAACATGTTTTAATTTATTAGAGGTTGGTGGTCTAGAAGACATACCTTCACAACCCAAACTTTTCCACAAACCCCTTTGGGATTAATAACCTCTTCCATGCAATTACAGATGTTGGGTAAATCTTGAGACAATTTTCCTAAAAATATATTTTACTTATTAAGCTTACTACATGTTTGTAGAATATTTTCCTTAACATGTGCTGAATGTTTACAGTATTTATGACTTGTTGTGTCTCCTACATGGCATAACAATGAAAGAATGTATCGCATAACCTACAAAATAGTTACTTTCAAAGTCTTATAGGTATTATTATCAAACATAACAAGTGACACAATCACAACCCATGAACACATGTACTTATTGTGAGAACCTAGGTACTAGGAGGACCCACTCTTCAACATGATCTCCATCTCTATATTATATCATATTTCTGTAGCTTAGGTGAATTTTTTCATGTCACGGGATATCTGTATTTTCTTTTATAAATTCCACATATCCGTCGAATATCCAACGACCACTTCCATAGAATTTGATGCCATCGCCATACCACAGACGGCTAAAGTTGTCGGATACCCGACAACCACTTCCAAAGAATCCGACGCCACCACTATACCACCGACGGCTAAAGGCATTAGATATCTAACTTCCTATAATGCAAATCCCGTCGGATATTTGATGGATCCTTACAAAGAATCCGACCTCCTATATAGTGAAATTTGTCGGATTTCCAGCCTCCTATACGGTGGGATTTGTCGGATATTCGACCAAAATATAAAAAGAGGAGTTGTCGGATATCCGACGTGTTCATTTTACCATTGGATATCCATTGAAGTGCAACCGATGTTTAAAAAAGAAGATGATCACCGGATGGTCGACAACATGATGTCAAAAATCGAACATCTATGCCATCGAATTTTGGATTAAAAAATGCTAGTGAATTAGTAGAAAGCTACCAGTGAGCACCCTTGTGGGGTGTTAGGATATGTTGGGCACTCTACGATATTAAAGTCCTAGGCAAAGATCTACCGGTGAGCACCCAAAGGAGGTGTGAGGCTCTTAAGCAGAACTGCCAAAAGAGCACCCAAGTGAGGTGTTAGGTTTTGTAGTGATATCTTTTGTGATGTTAATATTTCAGGTTCAAATATTTGTGGGCGTACATGCCTGAGGACTTCCAAGCTATGCAGGGGATGCGCTTGAGAGATATAAAAAGTCGATGAAGGGTATCATTCTTATATCAAATGAGTATTATATATACAGGCTGAGGAGGACTGCACATGAGCTTGTGGTTCTGTGAAGAGATGACCTTCATGTATATATGCATGCCGGAAATTCAGAAAGAATATTTCAGCCAAGAAGTGATTGGAACATCGATGCCATATAAAATGTATGTCTGTGTTTTTTGGTATTTTATGCATCATAAGATGTTGAATGATGGAAACATTGGTTGCAAATTTATTTATGAGGTGAACCCTCGTGTCACAAATATGATAAAATGATTGTTGTTATGTGCATCGGTAATGCTTTAACTAGTAAATATTTCAGAATATGTGAGGAAGTGATAATTATGCACATGATAGGTTAATTTCATATGATTATTATTGTTGTGAACGAAGTGGAAATGATTAAAGGTACTCCAGAATAAGAACCTCCACACTAGATGTAAAAATGTAAAGGTTGCATATAAAAGGTTTGTGCCATAAGATACAGATGCATGGATGATGAGACTTTAGATCATAAATTTTATATTATGATTATGGTTAACAGATGTCGTGCAGTTGCAATGATACTATGTTATTATCACGAAGTAAAGCTTTTAAAGCAAAGATATATTCTAAGGGTTGTTATCGAAGATAGCAAAATGAAAATGCATGAATGATTCTTCCATAGATCATGGATTTATATATATGACATATATCTTCATTGACAAATGTTGAAGGCACATCCTTGAAGGAAATTCTAATGAAGTTGTTATTTATGTTTTTCTTTATTTTAAAAGAATCATACATTTTTAATGTTTTGTTATTAATAGTGGAAATAGCTTGTAGCATTTGTATAAAACACAAGTTGTAAAAGGCGAGAGCATAAAAGATGTTAGAAAAATGCAAAAGAAAGCACGGATAATTGAAGAATTTCATTAAAGATTGAAGAAAAAATCTTGAAAGATACGAACAACGAGGACGGTGTACATTTAAGGGGGGAGGATGTAACATCCCCTCTGCTACTCCAATTCACCAGCAATGAAAACTGAATGTGCAATTCTCCAGTGAGAAGCTCAAGGTCGGTAAAAGCACTGCAAGTAATGTTATTTATTTTCATAAGTTGTGAATTGCTTTAGTAAACTTAAGAGACCGAGGGTTCGACTCGACTGTACGATGGGGGCTTGAATCCATGAGGGGGTAAGCGATTGACTGAGAAGCCATGAATATGATGACGAGATTCATCTTGGTTCCATGGAAACTTTTTGGAAAATGAATTGTGAAGTTCACTAGAAAAGCACAATGTTTATAAGGGTTCAGGATGGACATTCCTAGAATCAAGCACCAAAAAGGTTACCATCTGTCATAAAAGTTTAACAAATACCAATGACCGATTTATTAGTATAAAACTAATTAATTTTAAGGATTGTTAAGTAAAATTTAGTAATCTTCTTAATATAAATTAATATCTTAACTTATACTCAAAGGATATTTCTTCAAAATATTTTAACTAATATAAATACTCTTATTTAAAAAAATTATGAGATAACCACTATAATTATAAACAAGTGAAATAGCAGCAAGGCTGCTTATACCTGCCTCTTAGAAATATTTTATTGTGATATTGTATATAGTTTAAAACTAAAAGTTAAAGAAATTATGAAACATTCAAACTTGAAACAATGTATTACTTGTTGCCATGGTACTTATATTTCTATGTGAGATTACTTGTTTATAGGTTGTTGCATTACTTGTTACTTGTTGTAACTGTCATTGCTTAAAAATCATAGTCTAAAGTTTGTGGTAAATGCTTTACACCAAAGTTCAAACTCCTATTCAAAAGCATGCAATAGAATTTGTATTTTTCCATGATTTGGTCTCTAATATTTTAAAAATTAAAAAAACTTACATTTATTGTTATCGCTCAACAAGGCCTTTCTCAAGGTGTTTCCTGTAACCTTGCCTGCATAAAGATATTGCTAAATGTATAGTGTGATTTTATATGCAATATAAGGTAAGTTCGAAGAAGGGGCTACTCACCAATTTGAACAATTCGGTGAAGCTAAGTAATGGTATTTAGGAAGATTTCTTTCCACCAAATACATTGAAACTCATTATAATTTGAAATGTGTTTTTTATTGAAATTCAGACGAAATGGACGAGGAAAAATTAAATTGAAGTGGTAATTTGTTTGGAAAATTAAGAATCACTAGATTAACCAATTGACAATGAGTTGATCTACTAACATTGGCATGTCTGCAGCCATTGTTAATGGTCTTCGTCATTGGAATCTTGATGTATCTGGGGCGTGCATGGGGTCCTTATGCCACAACAGTATATGCGTTTTGTCACTTCGACAACATTATAAGTCCTCACGCAGAAGGTAAATTATATTATTCTTAAATCAATTCTCATCTGTCAAATGCTTTTGAATATTTCCCATTTCAAGCGTGAAGCTTTGTACACAGGACGGTTTTGTTTGGGGAATATAAATGCAGTGGGCCTGGAGAAAACTTGAAAGGCCAACTGCCATGGGCCACGCACCTTAATTCAGGTATCTTTTAACGTAATGACAAATTGGTTGCTGTCGTAATTTATATATTTATTTCATAATATAAACAATTTCAAACCTTATACTTCATGTATGTTAAACTTGTTTGACATATTAAAAAGTGCTTTGATTTCAAAGCATGCAAAAGTAATACTTTACATTATTAACAGTTTGTGCAGGACAAGAATCGTCAGTTTATATATGTTAGTATAAACATTAACTTACATTTCTAAATATATGATGTTTTTATTTTGGAGGACAAGAATTATTAATAACATATATTAAATTTGTATTTTACACAATAGTTAATTGAGTTCTATATCAATATTAAAAACTTTCTTATCAACAAAATTACAAAATTAACTTTGAAAAATGATTTTTTTTTGAAAGCGAGAGCTAGAGAATCCGTGAATTTTGAAAGCGAGAGAGCGAGATTGCAAACATGCCCGTGGAATCCTAACTACTTTGAGACTGACTGACTGTTTGGTGAGACTCAAGACAAGGTCACAAGGCAATGAAACGTGCAATGTCTGTACCATAATTATTGTTCGGCTCTATACTGTCCTTCGATTTTCTGATGGAAGAGACGCAGCCTCTTCTTTCAAATTCCAATTACCGCCGTTGGAGACTACTTCTTAATGTCACAAATCTTGCGACTGGAATTAGCAGACCTGATGGCCCGCTTAATTCTGATATTAATTCTCCCCATGTTAGAACTCCCTGCAATACCCCTGCCGCCATAGCTAAAGAGAATTTCCTTTATGGGATTTCTTCGCCGCGCACAGGCGCAGAAGACGATTTATACACACAATTTCAATTTCTGCCCAGATCAAGGAGCGATCTTACTGTTGGCACTTCTGCATTAGTCGATGAATCCTCAGAAGAACAAGAACAAATTACATCTTTAGTGAGAAATGCAAGTCTTGTGGCAACGGGAATCAACGGCACCGATGCTCGAGCACATAGATCGGAGTCTATTGTCATCAATGTGGACAACGATGAAAAAACTCCAGTACTCACAAAACGAAGGCGGGTTCCAAAATCGAGCTTGGCGCCCGCCATGGTGTCGATGTCGTTTTCAGGAATCCCAGGCGCGACGGCCATGGCCAGACCACAAGTGAGCTCGGCCTCGTCCATCGTCAGGCACGCCGTGATCGGTGTCGTGGTCTATATGTCAAGTTGAAATGTGTTTTTTATATGTCAATCGGCATGTGGTCTATATGTCAGACAGCTGCCCTTGTTTATCTAGAATTATAAATTTAATATGTTGTCCATAAACATATTACGCTGGAGAGTTTCTATGCTCCTGGATCGAGATTCATGACGTCGCAGTAGTAGATTGGATGCCAGATCATTGGAGGCGTTAATATAATACATCTGAAATTTGATAGCACTTAACACCAAGTTTTGCAGCTAAGTTGCACACTTAGCTAACACGCCCTTCCACATGTGTCATGCAATGCAATTAATCACTAAATTATTGCACCTACGTTGCACACTTAGCTAATGTGCATTGCCATGTGTGTGTCATGCAGTGTGCCTCTCTCCACTAGGTAGCATCTCAAGGCAGACTGTATACGGGTTGTGGCGATGGGTGGATAAAACGAATCTCCTTTCTTGATAATCTTGATGTTCTTGCGGAGAACTGGACATCCAACAATGACGCAAGAGCAAATCTGCTCTCTTGCTATCTACCATCAGAGAACCAGCCCAAGTCTGGAAACCAATGGTGCAAAAAGTGCGTTCTCGTCATTAGGTTCTTACCATACTTCTGTGCTTTTTCTTTTTTCCCATGATACCGAAGAGATTTTCCAGCTGCATTTTTATGTTGTTTTTATTGAGTTTGAGTATTAACTTTGCAGGGGCTGTGAGTGAATTAGATGAAGAGAATGCTAATTCAAAGCCTACTCCTGCTAATGTTACAGATCCATGTCAAGAAGGTACGGTTCAGCATATGTTCATATGTTCACAAAATTGTTATCAGATGGTGGGTTTTAACATTTCATGTCTCTGTGTGGCCTTACATTTGCGATATATGGTCATTTGTTAGGGGAGAGTGCTCCATCTGAGAGACAGGTCTCCCCAGACAAACTATATCGTGCCGCTTTTTTGAGGAATCGTTTTGTTGATACAATTTTGAAAGCCCAAGAGAAGACCCTTAGCCAGGTAGGTTAGTAGACGCTGTTGGGAAATTGCTTTTTGATTGGTCATTTGAGAATTGATTTTTTCATTGTGTGGTTGGGAATTTTTTTTCTATTTGGCTAGTATTAATGTTTTTGATTTGGCATTTATACCTTGTTTCTATCAGGGTGACAGGGGAGATCCAGAGAAGTTGCGGCGTGAACGAGAGGAATTAGAAAGACGTCAAAGAGAAGGTTGGAATTTATAAGCTCTGAATTTATAAGCTTTGATTGATGTTGTTGTCTGGTATTGATTTTTGCATTGATATAAATGTACGACTTGAATCTTTATACGATGACCAAGGTAAAGTTTGATTTGAACCAGAGTGCACTGCAATTTCTCTGTTAGGTTGCGAGCAGGTCTATTTGGGATTAGCTTGCTGACAGCCCAATCCAGAAGCCGCAGGAGAAAGAACTGTACTGTAAGTGGGTTGTTGTAGCGAAGGGCGGTTAGGGAGCGACATTGCTAGATGCTGCTCTGCCATGACAGATTATCCAGTTGCGGCCAACTTTGTTCAGCCTTTGCCAGTGTTTCCTGTGAAGCAAGTAATTGCAGTAGCCTTCTTAATTTGCATGAGCAGATTTAAGAAAATTTATATAGCTTTTTATAATCTCTTTAAATTGTTTTGTTGCCCCTATAATAACATATGTGCAAGGCAATAGATAATCCCTCTGGCGGTACAGACCTCCTCAGTCGATTATACGGTGCAGTAAATGTTTATTATAACTACACTGGGAGCAGTTCTTGCTTTGATTTGAACTCAAGTGATCCGCATGGAGAGTTTGGCTGGTCATTTCAGGTTGAATATTGTTCACTGGTTATTATTATTTTTTTTGGGCAAAATCCTTAGTAACTGTATAGATGGTTGTATGAAACTAGTTAAATTTCTAGCAATATTAATGGCATCCATAGTTTCCAGGTTCAACTCCGTCAGAAATTGAACTGGGCCGACGTTAACAGACGAGAGAAATTTTCGTAGGAAACTGCAAGCTTCCAAAATGATTGACTAATCCGCTGGATCAGGCCCATTGTTTCCTTCCTGGCTTGAAATTGGTGTAATGGTGGACATGTCCACCTGGTAACAACCACCGTAAAGTTGCCAGTTACGAGTTCAATTCCCGCTCGCTTTGCAATTTCGTTCTCCAAGTCATTGAAAAGGTCACAGATCGATTGCTGCCCATTCTGCACAACGCCAGCGAGACAGGTCGTTGCTTGGATCTACAAGACATTCTACAGCGGTTTGCATTCGATACAATTTGCAAAGTTGCCTTCGGGGTCGATCCTTCGTGGCTTGACGCGTGTTTTGGCGAATCGAAGCTTGCAGAAGCACTCGATGTGGCAGCAAAGCTTAGCGCTGCGAGATCGTTGGCACTAATTCAGTTGGTCTGGAAAATGAAAAGGATGCTCAACCTCGGCTCCGAGAAGCACCTCTCGGAAGCTGTTGCAGTGGTACATGAATTCGCCATGGAAGTCATTCACCGTCGAAGAAGCGAGATTAACAATGGAGTCGCAACGCCCGGCGCGGATTCGAAGTCGGATCAGTCGGACCTGCTTTCTAGATTCCTGATCGTCGTTCTGGAGGACTCTGTAATGCAAGAATTCAGAATTGAATGACACATGACACATGGCGATGGGATATAAATTTTATATTTTTAATTTTATCATTATGATGTCATCTTGCCACATGTCGACTGAAACACAGATACCAAACCCCAATGTTGACATCATCGCCTATCAACCAATCAGCGGTTTAGAAAAATAGATTTTTAACAAAATTAAAAAAAATATTTTGCAAACCCCAAAGTATGACTTAGGAAAACAGGTTTGATTTTTTAAAGCCGCGTCAAAAAACACCAGCTAATGCCCAAAGTCAACGCGGTTTGAAATCGAACGATTGCAATATACCAGCCGGAGGCAGGTATAAAAAAAAAAAAACTTCTAATCTAGGAGACAAGTGATTTCCTATAATTCAAAATCGGGTGTCCTATATATTAGGAGACAACGTGATTTCCTATAATTCACGAAAGGCTGTTGTAAATATATATTATATATTTGTTTTATGAGGAAAGTGAGTTATTTGATGAAGCAGTATTATATATGTATTCATATTTATATCCATATAAATATAAATATAAATTGTTCTATTTTTAAAAAGAGATTATTTTATAATCTGAAACCTTCGTAATCTATTTGTGAATATGGATGATAAATACTTAGAAAAAAATGATAATGAAACATTAAAAAAAATTGAAGGTTTTGAAAACGGTTAGGGATTTGTTCCCTAAGTAAAAGCAACTTTAGTTAGGGTTGCATGTGTTTTATGGTGGTGATCAACAGAATTCAATAACTTGTTAAGTTTGGTGTTTTTAATTCAGGGGAGAATTGTATTTGGAAAATGTTTTAGGTTTATGAAAGTTTGGGAAATTATTTTTGAGGTTTAGTTTTAATTGAGTGTGTTGTTTCTAACAAACCCAATTTTTACATGGTTATTTTAGGAAAATGGGGTAATTTTTTTTATTTAACTAGTCTCAAAATAACCAAAGATGTTAGTCTCAATGAGTATTTATGATTATAAGTAAGATACATTCTTTTCAAGTAAATATGTTAATCAATTTAATCGATAACATCTCTTTGTTAAGTTGGATGAGGTTAATAGGGTGAGGTTAATAAATAATGACTTTATGTTATTCAATCCATCAATATAGTAGAGTAAATAAATCCGAGCAACCAACCTTCACATGTCTATATTATTACCCACAATTCTAACAAATACCTCATGTAGTTTTACTCATACCTTGCTAATGCTAAAGTGTGGTATACAAATGGCAATACCACCATCTCAAACATTATAGAAGAAAACTTGTATCAACATATGAATACCATTCATTGTCCTAAACCTAATAAGAGTACACGGTTACATACTCTTAAAAATAAGCTTAACGTCTTTAAAGTGAGGGACTATTCTTACAATCATTAATCAAAGTACACTTTCATGTTCATACAAACATATGCTTTTTATTGAGTCAAGCTGCAGAATTAAAACATCTAATAAACAAATGGAAGAAAGAGACACCGGGTTCACCCCAACCTTAGGAATACTTCCACCAAAATAGTTAATCTTTTAATTATTTATCAACATACAAGGCTATAATTCTGCAGTACAACCACTGCATTGTGTTTTTCCTTCTTTCTTAGTGTGTAATAAATAACTCAAAGAAGGATTAATTCCCTAATGGAAGATGTTTTAAATAAACATAATAATTCAGTTTCAAAAAGAAATACAGAATAACAAAAGCTTACGCTCCTCACACAATAACTAAAATAGATAAAATATGCATGGTTTCAATGCACTTCCACAATATGTACTTTCAAGAGAAGATGTTTTAAATAAACCTAATAATTCAGTTTCAAAAAGAAATACAGAATAACAAAAGCTTACACTCCTCACACAAAACTAAAATATATAAAATCTGCATTATTTGAATGCACTTCCACAATATACATTCTCAGTTAAAGTCAAAGTCAGAAAGAAAATAAATGTTTGTCGCTCTCATAGCATCAAGGCATGGGATGGCTCTCCCAAATGGAGACGCCCATCAATATTATTTTGGTTTGGGCATGGGATGGTTCTCCATATGAAGATGCCCATTAAAGACTCGATTTAACATACTAATAAAGTTTTTTATAATAATTTAATAAATAACATTATAACATATTTAAAAAAAATATAAATAAAAAATAAATACTTATGTACAATACAATATAACATAAAAATGGTAAATAGTATAAATGTCACATAAATAGAGTATAAACAAGAAATATTAAACATTATTATTCTATGGAGAAGCCCATGAATAGTATAAATGTCACATAAATAGAGTATAAACAAGAAATATTAAACAGTATTACTCTATGGAGAAGCCCATGAATTTACAAAGTACATTTTAGAGGTTTCTAAAATTCTTTATAGTTTTTAAAAGTTACTTATATTTTTATTTTTTCATTTTTCAAGTAAATTAATCTAAAATATTTAGATTTTTTTTTAACTTGAATTTTATTCTAATTTAGTTCAATCTTAATATAAATTAAAAAAAATTGTAATTAATAAAAGTTAAATGAAAAAATAATTAAATTATATTTTATTATGACTAATAAAACACTACAATTTCACATGAGTGACCTGGACACTACACTTTGATGTTTCCATATTATCATAGAAACAACATTTTGTATAAATAAATATAGTAATAAGATAAAGTTAAGTCATAGTATAAATTAGAAATTATTTTAAAAGGTCAAATGAGTGAAAGTACATTCATAATGATAAATACAAATTTAAGATCAGATAAAATATATAAAAAGAAAAAGTTACGAATATATTAGAAACAACCAACATAATCAAGGTAAAGATAACTATTTTGCAAAAATGGAAAGATTCTCATAAAAAAATATAACCATTAACATATTACTATGTAAAAATGGAAAGATTTCCATCACAAAAATATAACCATCTATATATTACTATATATAGAAACAATATTTTATATAAATATTAAATCCCAAAAGTTACTTGTTCTAGAATCCTCTAGAGCAAAATATCAATGCGTCATCTATTGCATTTCACACATGTTAATCCATGTCCAATGCTAGGTAATTTATAGTATTTTTCCTAGGACTTGGTCATTTATGAGCTTCCTGCTCTTTAGCACTCAACTAGGAGTTGTGACCTGATTTTTGGGGATGATGCATCCCACATCCCGAGTTCTAGTGTGCCACTTGTCTTTTTCTTCTTATGGGTCAACAAACACTCTTCAACAACTATATCCACTCTTGTCCCCCTTCAACATATTTTATTAAATAAAATTGTTTTTATTACAAAATGTTTTATTCTTGACTTTTTTCTCATAAATTATAAAATAATAAATAAAATATTTTGGAACAGAATTAATAATAATTTTTAATTTAGAGAGTGTTACAACAATTTACAGTCCTCCAACAATGAGAGATGAGAAGCAAGATAAGAAGCCATTATCTCTAATGTAAAAGTAAACCAGCCATTTTTAAAATTTTGATTAACTTAATAAAATATAATAAAAAACTATTTTTTCTTAAATCTAATTAAATTTATTTATAATAATTTAATAAATAACATATTTAAAAATAATACAAGTCTAAAATAAATACTCATATACAATATAATATAAAAATAAAAATTGTGAATAGCATAAATGTCACATAAAATATTGTATAAACAAGAAATATTAAACATTATTACTCTATGGAGAAGCATATGAATTTACAAAGTACAGGTTTTTAAAATTCTTTATAGGTTTTAAAAGTGAATTTATTATTACTTTTCATTTTTATCATTTTTATTTTTCCATTTTTTCAGGTAGAATAATGTGAAACATTTGGATAGTTTTTTTAATTTTGAATTCTATTTTAATTTGGTTCAATCTTAATATAAATTACAAGAAAACATAATTAATTACCCTGTAAGGCGTTTTTCTTTTGATTTTTTTTGAAAAACACTATTTACATCGTCGTTATTTTGCCTCATCATTTTTCGCCACATGTAATTTTTCTCTCCCAACCAAAGTCTGCCACGCATGTGTTCAGAGGTTAGCGTGTTCAGTACGTTCACTGTCATTTACGTCTGCCACGCATGTTTTATTGTTGTGGTTGTGCTTAGGAGGTTAGCGTGTTCAGGACGTTCACTGTCATTTACGTCTGCCACAAGTTTTTTATGGCTGCGGTTGTGTGTTTAGGAGGTTAGCGTGTTCTAACATCGCGCTCCGCTGCAGGAAAGAATTGAACTCTTTGAGAGATCTGGTAACGAGCATAAAGCCTATTGCAGCATAGATCCATCAATACCGTCTGCAATTGAATAGAGAGAGAGGACCATCCACTGTTGAAAGCCGTAATAATGCTTCACAATGTGTTAGAAAGCTGCACGACCTTCTCCTACAAGCACTGTCAATGGTGCAACAGTGCACAATACCAAGTTTCAATGTTTATGCTCGTTATCGAATGAGCAGAAATATAAGTAATTTGATTTCAGAGATCAAGAAGCACCTGGAACTAGTTTCTTTACTCCAATTTGAGCAGCAAATCCAGATGCACATAGAAATGAGGAGAGAAAGCGACCAAGCTTCAAGCAGTACTTCTGCATCCACCTCTAGAGCTCTTGCACCAACCAGGAGTTTTTTCATCGAGGAAGCCGTTATAATTGGACAAGACCAAGCCTTTCAAAGAGTCGAGAAGTTGGTGATCCATGATGCAGAGGTGAACTCCCTTTTGGGCATTGGTGTTGTTGGTAAGGGTGGATCAGGAAAAACTCTGCTTCTCAAGACCGTCTTCAACAGCCAAAAGGTGAGGGCTCTCTTTCATGATGGCTTCTTGCTTTGGCTGACTGTTTCACAGTCTCCCTCTTTTTCAAATCTTAGAATTGATCTCTGTCAACAAATAGCTGTGCAAACAAAGAAACAACATGACCAAAGTATGAACGAAGAGGATATAAAAAGATGGTTGAGTCAGAGAATGCAGGCAAAGAGTTTTGCCCTCTTCCTAGATGATATCTGGGGAGAGGGCGGGAAATCGCTGGAGGAGCTAGGTCTCAGCAGACATACCGAGCAATCGAACTCCAAAATTATTGTAAGTTCGAGGAATCGTAGAGCACTAGTTGAGATGAGAATTTCAGATGTATCTACAATGGCAGTGGGGGATTTGAGCAAAGATCAGAGTTGGGAATTGTTTGCTCATCATGCGTTTCCATATAGAAAAGGAAATCCGCCTGCAAACATCGAGAAGACAAGGGCAAAGCTTGTGTGTGAGAAGTGTGTGGGGCTTCCCCTTGCAATCAAAGTTACAGGGAGAACGATGGCCGGCATTACTGATGCACAAGAGTGGGAGTTCGTGATACTGAGGCTGCCAGGCACCGACAGCGAAGATCATCATGCTCTCCATGATCTCTTAAGGTGGAGCTACAATGCATTGGGCAACTATGATGTCAATCTCAAATTGTGCTTTCTGTACTTAGTTTCCTTCCAAGAAGATGAAATTATTGATGTCGAGTCTGAGTTGATTCCACTTTGGGTAGGAGAAGGGCTTATTGAAAGGAATGAGCGTGGCCACGACCCATTTGAGATGGGAAGAATATACGCTAACCTTTTAGCTGATCGTTGTTTGATTCAGCCAATTTTCAAAAATGTTGATGGCTGCGTTCTCCGTTGCAGGATTCACAATGTGCTACGTGCTTTAGCAGTTCAAATTGCTGAGCAAGAAGAAAACTTCTACTGTCGCCCAGGGAAGGGCTTGACAGAATTGGTTGAAAATGAGTATTCAGCATGCACTAGGCTTTTCTTGAGTTACAACGAATTGAATTCGCTTCCCAAGTCACTTACAGCTTCAAGATCTGCTCATTGATGATTGTTGTAAACAATATTACAGAAATTCCAAGAAAGGTGATAAGGAGTATGACCTCTGAAGATTCTGGATTTAAGTGGCGTGCCAGTCGAATCATTGCCAAAGAGCATTGGGTGTTTTAAACAGCTAGTATGCTTGATATTACGAAGGGTTCCCATCAAAAGGTTGCTTGCAGCTGTTACAAATCTTGCCAGTCTCCAAATCCTTGACCTTTTTAACTTTGGAATCACAGAATTACCGTGTGGCATTGATAAGCTAAGATCCCTGAGGTATCTGGACCTTTCCGATTGTGATGATTTGCAATGCCTTCCTCTCAGTATCTCACGCCTTACCTCTCTACAGTACTTCACGTGGAGATCCAGGAATGCGTGGACAAAACATGACAAAAAGAAAGCTGCTTCAATTAATGGTTAAGCTTCAAATGGAGACATTCCACTTGGAAGATACAATGATGATAAGTTTACCTTGTGACATGGTTAACATGTCAAAGTTAAAAAGACTCGGGTTAAATGCTTCACGACTGGTTAAAATGGACAACATGTTTTGTTAATTTCACAATTTGATTCATCTTCAATTATGGGGTTGTAATAAGTTTGAAGAACTTCCAGCGTTACATAAACTCAACAGTTTAAGGCAATTAGATATCTGTGAGTGTTCTAAGTTGAAGAAGCTTCCCAAAGAATTTGGTGAGAAGGGGGTATTTTCTTTGTTGTAGATATTTTCACTGGTTGGGTTAGATGAACTAGAGGAGTTGCCAACAATAATATCAGAGGAGGGTGTAATGCTTTCACTCAAAATATTCACCCTCATCAAATGTGAAGCATTACAGAGGTTGCCAGAAAATTATTTGTATCTCAAAACACTCAAAAAATAAGATTGTATGGTTGTTCCATGGTATTAGAAAATCTAGAAAAGATGAAGATAGTAGACACAAATGTAGAAGTGGTAACAATGTCTAGCATAGATACATATGAAAATATAGAAAGGTATAATCAAATATGTGACACTAAGGAAGTTTGGTTCTATAGTGAAGTTTCATACAATGAGCTTTACCTTTTCTTGGGAAATCTTGGCAGAAAATTATTGATGTCTTTTTACTATTAATATTTATGATTGTTCTAAGTTAATGAAATTGGAAAAGAATTTGGTGAGAGGGGATTGTTTTTTTTTTGTGTGGAGATATTTTCATTAGTTGAATTAGATGAACCATAGGAAGTGCCAACAATTAATGAAATGTGAAGTATTACATATGTAGATTCCTAATTACGCTTTCAACATTTTTTCTCTGAGGTCTTGTTTCTGGGCAGAGTTCTCAATTGATTCATCCTTCATCGTCCCTCTAGCAAATTGAAAACTGCCACGTATATTATTACTTTATCTAATAAAATTTCGCCAGGTTAAGGTTTTTAGATAGCGTTTAATCTAGTCTCAGTCAAGAGGTCAACAATGCACAAGTAACCCTGGATGCAGGTGCTAGGGATCCCTCCACAATCATGTGGTCTACTGCATGGATAGACCACATGGACAGGCCAGTTGCACCACCAAGTGGTGTCATCACTCACCTTATCACCATGCGCATTAAACTCATGAATGCTACGAGGTCTGGGAATTCGTTCTCTTGACAATTCATTTTTGGAAACAACGTATAGGAGCTATCGTTCTCTAGAATCAAAATACTATTATTCTGAGAGGTGGCAGGGACTAGTTTCAATCATGTATTTTAAAGATATTATATGAGTAAGGCTATAAAATCTGTATGCTTTTGATTTTAATGAACTTTCTTGTGAGGTTGATTACGCTTCTTCACTTCAAAATCCATTGAAAAGATTTAATATTCCACTTCCACTATCACTCGCTATATAGAAACTATTCACTGGTAATTTTTTTGTATTTATGTCTTTATTGTATGGGAAAACCTTTCAACCATATCTTTCATTGATTTTGCAAACGTCATTGGCATCTCGATACGATAGACACATACCTCTATAGACCGCAAGCATGGAGCAAATCTTTTCGAGTGGAGATTATCTACAGATAAACAAAAAATGACAAAGTTACTGTTACCTCGGATGACAATATTAACAGGTTTAAAACAATACAAATGGAAAAACAGTATAGCAGCTGTAATTTATGATAAAAAAAACTACTTGAAACAAATTCCCTCTTTTTCCTCTAACATGAACAAAAAATATTATAACTCATAAGCAATGAAAATGTTCTTCTGCAAAATTGAAACCACATAAATTTTTTATCTTCAATCTTACCTGAAGGTTCTAATCTTACTTTTCACCAGCTCCCACTTTCTGAAACCGAGAACCCCAACAATTGCTTTGGAGATAGTTGCACTGTGCAAATTAACCAAGGAAAATGAAGGTTGACCATCTAAAATCCTAAAATACTTAATATTTTTTCTCAGTGGTTGGAACAAATGCTTTCACTTAATATTTTTTTTCTGAGTGGTTAGAACAAATCCTTTCACTTAATATTTTTTCTGAGTGGTTGTTCCAAGTGTCTTGATATCTAACCTATACCGAAAAGAATGACTTACGAAATACAAACCATCATCATCTCGCAACCTTCACTGCCGAATGGTAGTAATTCAGGACGCCATCATAACCAGTATGACGTAATAGCAGAAAAAAGGGATGTTGAAGCATGGAGACAAAACCCTCCCCAAAACTTGGGCCATGATTAAATGGAGAAGTTTTGACATGAAACCAAAACCCATAACCTTACGACTAGCAATACTCAGCCTGTTGCAGGCCATTTAATGCGACCGCAACAGGCTTGATGCCCGTTAGATCTCAACTAGCTTGAGATATATCGGGAATCAAACCTGCTGCGGCCACATTAAATAGCCTACATTAGGCTGAGTATTTCTCTCCTTAAACTTACACTCTCGAAAGTTCCTCTTTCTCCCCCATGCGATCCAAGGCCGATGCTGCCAAGTGGAGGATAGTGCCCGCCAGCTATGGAGAAAACACTGATGGTATTATAGCTGTCCATCCCCTTTTGAAGAACGACCTTCTACCCACCTTTGCCACATAAGGTTTTTCCAATGCGAATATACACCAAGGTGAATAGATTGGTCGACAACTGGGGCCATAATCACTAATCAATAATTCATAAATATTAACATGTTAACATCTTGCATATGCATGAAGGGTTTCTTCATAGGGTAAATATTCATTATAACTATTTTGTGGTCTATGCATATCATCATTTATGGGTAGCATCTGTATGAAAGCGTTTAATCATAGGGTAAATCGTCGTTATAACTATGCATATCATCATTTATGGGTAGCATCTGTATGAAAAAGTTTAATCATAGGGTAAATCATCGTTATAACTAATTATGGCCTACACATATCATTATTTATGGCATTGTCTCTTGAATCGCTCGGTAAAGGAAAATAGGAAAATATATGGCGAGTAACGCCATGATATCTTAAGACAATAGTTATTAAATACTATGTATACGATCCCTTATACCAGAGCGAAACTATAGGTATAAATTGGACAGAGCTAAAGCTCAGGTAAAGAATTGTATGGTATTTGATTTGCCATCATATGTTAATGTTGTGATATATTGAATCATGTATGAATAGGCATTAGGCATATTTAATTACACTATAGTTTAGAGTAGGATATTAGAAGTATAACATGAGAACCCTATCATGGGTTATCATGGGTTCAACCTAATATGGCATTAATATAATTAAAATCCTTTATATATATACCTATATATATTGAGACTCTAATTTTATGCCTAAAGACTTTTAATTATATTAATGTTCTCTGTGCAAAAGTCTAACACCATATAAAGAGTAATGAAAGTGACAAGTCACTACATACAATTCATGAAAACAATAACTATGTTAAAGCATACAATTCATGAATCTATATTTGGCAACACTATGCATGAATACAATTTTAAAATTTAAAAAATGTGATACTCAAAGTTCTTCAAAGAAATTATGTTAGTTCTTTTAGCATCATCAGCTTTATAATGAAAATTCCATATCAATTCTCCAAAGGAACTTAAACTTTAAAAACATAGTTTATTGTCACACGTTTCCAACATTACTCCATTCATGACCCCTATGAAATATCAAACCATAGACATGGTTATAGAGTGTATTGGTTCAGATTTATTCCTTAAAGAGCTTTGATTAGCATTACTAAAGCAGATTACCGATATCATCTTGGGATTTCCAAGCCACCAATCAGTAACTTCACATGCAACGAAATATCTTCCTTGATGATTTCAAATCCTATGATCCATATTGTGTAATTCAAACTTAAGATATGATGTTATGGTATATAAATTCTTCTTTAAATCGTATGACTCCCTTTGAAAGATTGCAAGCCTTATTTGCTTCTATACCTGTCTCCTTATTAAGAGTTATCAACACATGAAAGAACCTTTTCCCATCGAATTACTCTTATCTTCAAGATTAGATTTTAAGATTAGATACAATATTATGAACATAATATGAGTATAAGGTAGATTCAAACAATATCTATTTAACAATTGTTCTTTAATTACTGTGTATTAGTTTCATTGTACTTTTGATGGTGTTTATGTTATGTATATTGGAAATGATAATCCATCTCAAGGACCAACTTTAGCGCAGTGACCAACAAATTGTTATAGTTGAAAGAGATGAAAATTGTGTTTACATTTATTACAACAGTACTCTTCTGGATCTAGCTTTTTTTTATCTTTTTATGTGTTAAAGTATACATTTTGTTTTTTCTCTGTATTAACCGTAGCCTAACTCGGACTTCAATAGGTGCTTCCCCCGCCCACCTCCTTCAATTGAGATAAAAATGGTAGCTTTAGAAACTTTAGCTTTGGCAAAGACACAATTAACTAGGTGGATCTTGGTCAAATCAACCAAGATAATGATGTGTGATGTTGTCTCTCCTATTCAGTTATTGTTAGGTTGTTTCTCAAGGGACTGGCCACCCCTTGATGATGTCACCTACACCTAACCCTTAGGCACATTATCGAGGACCATAGGATCACATCATCAGTTTGGATATTATCCTTATACAATGATGATATATATATACCTTGAGAGAGAGAATCTATTAAAGTCCTTGGCTGACCCATAACTATGATGTTGTCTGCCTTTTGTTGGGCCATGACCTTATCTTGAACTGATAAAGGCTCGATGTAGTCTTTCTGGGGGATGTTTGGGGGTTGCTTCCTATTTGGATACTACAGACCTAGACTATGATTTGTTTTGTATTCCTTTTGGCTTGGACATGGTTGTCATTATCTTCTCCTAACAGGTTGTGATTGTTTGAATCCTTTTTGTATTGGGTTGTCTCTATTCTGATTGAGACATGACTGTACATAATATCTCCTAGCTTTTCCATGGACTGGGGTGACCTATCCTACCTGATTTATGTCTATGTGTTAAACCCTAGATGGTAGGTAAATAGTAGTGTTAGGTCTACTAGAGGGAGTTGTGCCTTTTAGCGAGCCTATTTTTTGTTTGGGTTGACTATCCTTGCTGCTATCTTAATGATATATTTCCACTTAGTGACTGGGTTTTGTTGTTGTGTGTATCAAACCTAAACCCATAGCACTTTAACCTTCTCTCTCTCAAAGTATCGCTTATCATAGCTTGTCCTTACACTGACAAGAGATCACTTAGTATGTCTGAGTATAGGGCAGATTCAAACTAGATCTTTTAGCATTTGTTCTTTAATTACTATGCATTAGTTTCGGTTTATGAGTTCTGAGTTTTGTTTGTGTGGCTACCTATGTTTTTGGTCTAGTTTTGTATGATGCAAGAGAGTAAAACTTGTACATAGATGGACTTCTTCAGTATTTGCTATTTTTCTCTGACTAATTGAAGATCCACAATTCGATATGGAGTTTGAGTGATTCTAAATAATATTTTTTCAAATGCTACGTGCAAGTGATTTCCATGTTTTTATTAGAAATAAGGGTTTATGTAAATAGAGGGCTTCAAATTTGTTTTGAGAGATGGATACATCACAATCACAAAGACTATAGTTGATCAAATATGAATGTGTTTTTATCTGGCAATTGCAGAGGATTGGTTTTGATAGAAGCTCAGTTTTGATGCTGCTCATAGGATTGTTATTTAAATACAACTGTGAAATAATAAACAATTGAGTAATTTTACCAACTCCACACTTATATTTCATATGCAGTTATGGAACGATGGTCTATGTAGTACAAACATAGAAATAGCTATTAGTCTTTTTTTATATTTTGGATTTTTAATTAGCTTTACAGTTTTATATGCATCATAGTGTAATTACACTTTTAAACCCTAAATAGTGACAGAGTCTCCTTCAAGTCCTCGTATTGTAATAAATTTTGGAGGCATCATACCCAAGAGGGGACCCTACGATTTTCTTTTGTTATTGCATTTAAGCATAAACAAAAAGAATAATTGAATTCAGTAATTGTATATCAGAATCCCATTCACTATAAAAAAAAGGTATTGGTCCTTAACCAAAGAATGAACTTTTGGACTCAATATCTATGTATTTAGCATTATATTCATTAGTGCCAAAGCCATATTAGTTTAAAAATATTTCATTCCAATTAGTGCCAGTCTATGAGTAGTCTCCAATAAATTAACTATTACACTTACCATATATGAGCTTGAACTTACATGTCTTAGATTTTTCACAGTTGGCCTGAAAACACACCTGATTACTTACATCTCTTTGATTATATTTCCAAATGTAGATTGTGAGATCATCTGAAGTATATCTGACAAGCATGCCACCCTAGTCAAATTCCTGCCCAAAGAGATCATTATACTATGTTCATACAAAATTCTTCTTTGAATCCACATGACTTTGCTTGCTCTGCATCTTGTGTATCCATATCTTCAGTATCACTACAGTTGGATCGAACAATGCTACTAGAAATACTTTATCCACTTTCTATGCTTTCTTGAATACCGAGTTTGTGTTTACTAAATCTTCCTATGTTCATGTCTACCTTTTAGAGGAAATTATCATCACCTATTGAAGTTAGAGAAAGTTGATCTTCCTATGCTTGGAAATCAGTTGTATGATGCAGAAGATAAAGGCGTTTGCAATGCAATTCTAGGTGCAGGAAACAAATGATGGTTTCTTACAAGACATGATTATCTAGCACATATCAAACAATGAAATTTAAAGCAGACCCCATGTGGATTACATTATGTGAATGTCCATAGAATATCTCTCTAAAGGGTATTATGCATGTTTTCCTACTTTTCTAACATATATAGCTCTCTGTCAAGTGATTGTTATGGATATTATGAAAAAAAGTGTATCAACCATAATAATTGTAGAAAAAATGCTTGTAGAAGATTCATTTATGCATATTCTCCAAAAACCAGTGATTGTAGATGTTACCAAACCACATTTGCTATGTTTGCAACCCATCAATTTCATGCAAATGTATATGTATGTAATCAACTCTAGACTATGCATAAGTCCAAAATCTTGGCCCTCCTCTTCCCTTAGAGAAAAATGTGATTCTTAAGATATTAATAAACCTATCTTTGATCAAGATACATTTGAAACAAACATCGATTTGTACATAAATCTTTTGAACTCAGTGATTCCTTTAAGGAAGTTAGAACTTGTGAAACTGATTCCATCGAAGATGGGCACATTGCATTCTAACTGAATTCACTTTATCTAGCAGTAGATAAAAGTAATAGTGGTCTTTCTATAATGGAACAAGGACATATTAGTATTGATTTTTGTGGAATTGCTTCCTCAATTGACAAGAATGTTGCAAAAATGGGTTTTAAATTGGAGGTGATTGTTGTGGATTTTGGTGTATTTGATTGTAAAGAGAAAATTTGTTCTCTAGACACCAAATCAAATTATGTATGTATTCTAATCAATTTCTACATTCATTCATTCATCCAATACAATACAATACAATCTATTAAACTAACATAAATGCGTGTTTGTTATTAAGGTTTTATGTTGACGGAACTCCAGTTCGAGTGTTCAAGAACAAAGAGGAATAGTTGGGTGGAGTGGACATGAGTTGTCATTATCCTAACAACCAAGAAATGAGGATATACTCCAGCTTGAGAAATGAAGATGATCCGGAAACCAGAGGTGGAATCATCAAGACCGACTGGACTATCTACTTTTGTTGCATTATCCAACAACTTCAATGCTATTACTTCTTCTAACTCTGCTGCAGAGAATATTTTGGACTCCAAGTAAGAGCAGAGGCTCCAGTGGGTGGGAAAGAACTACATGACATACAATTATTGTTGAGACACCAAGAGATTCTCCGAGGGGATGCCTCCAGAATGCAAATGAGATCTCTCCTTCAAATGTTGGTTCACTTCATCGACTGATTCACTTGATGAATTCTCCATTCCCTACCCCTCCAACAATTCTAATTTTGTTGTATTATGTACATTCTTTCATTATTTTTTCTACAATTAATATTAAATATTTCTACAAATGCATGAATGCATTATTACAAAGGAAATAAGCGGATAATTTGTGTTCATTTTATTTAGTTATCAATATACAAATTGGAAATTCTTTGCATCTTTCAATGGCTACAATCTTGTTTTCTTTTTTGTTTTTTTCCAATGCCTATACCTTTTCTCAACACTATTGGATTATATTGGAATTTAGGTTTTCATTGTGGAACTAAAAATTGTTATTGCAAATTTTGACTTCTCAATTCAATTTCACCTTACCATGTATTTTAATATTGGGATATTGTTGGATTAGGTTTTCATTGTGTCCCATTCCATGTAATAAATCCATTGATGCAACCACCCTCTTTTGAAAAAGAGGTTTGGAACTTCATTGAATATTTTTTTGTCTCACAGTGTCAATATGGATGATAATAAAAAATTTAATATGTCACTACTTCAACCATGTGATGTTCACAACTTATTTTTGATATCAAGTCCATTGGATACTTTATCTCAAGGGTATCTTCAAATATCTTTTGCAAACACAACATCTTTTGAACATGTATATTCGACCCTCTTTGATGAGAGCCAAGTTAGAATCGAAAGTCTACATAGACTTGGTTGGGTTTGGGACATATTAAAATGACAACGGAGTTAGAATAATGGAGGTGCTAAAGGAAGCTTTGTGGTAAATATTTTTAAAGCAATTTTTATGACAAAGTAAATTGACAATGGAGTTACCAGTAATGGAGGATTAAAGGAATTTTGTGTTATTTTTTATAAACCTTTGCTTGTACTTTGAATCTCAAATATTATTGATTTATGATGATTGGACTGATATACGAGTGGCTATATAAATTGTATTTATTATGTTATTCATCCTATTGTTTGTTATAATGGTTTCATTAAATAAGAATAATATCAACACAAAAGTACAGTTTTTGAAGTGGGATACTGATAATGAGAAGGAGAAGTATGAAGCCTAGGTTGTCAGTTTTATGTGTTTTCTCTCTTTATCCTCACTTTTACATATTTTTTCATGTCCATTGTGTTGCTTACCAATAGAAATTTACAGTAATCTAGCATTGTTTATGACATATTTATGCAAACATTTCATATTATCTATGTTTTATTTGTGTAGTGTGTTTACTATTGAACACATTTGAATATAAATACATTCTAATTTAGAAATTACTTCACACGATTAAAAAAAATTGAAAAAAATCTTTCTATTAACAACATATTGTGTAAAGTAACTTTTAACAACATACATAACATTTAAATGGTTTTAATCTCTATTTCAGTGATTCCACTCTCTAACAACAACCTATCGGCGTATTATTGCACCTTCTTGGGGAAACTGCTATTATATATATATTTTGTAAGTTCTAATCTATTAAGAAAAGAAAATGGTGGTACATATGAGTTTACAGACAGAATTATTCAAGATGAGCAGGTATAGAGTTCCAATATAAGTCTGAGCCCTCCCTCTAGGAGGGAAAACAGGCTGTCGAAAAAAACATACACAAAAACCTCCTTAGTTTTTGGAGGAACCAGATACAATGCTAACACTTTAACATTGAAATAAATAAGAAAAACCTGAGAGTGCCATGCTGAACAACACGTGGCCGAGGTGAAAAATCCTTGGGGCTTGTATGCAGACCGACGCATAGCCATGGAGAAATCGATTCATGGCTTGAAGAATGGTTCCTCCTCGATATGACAACTGTAACCTGGTGAGGCTGGTTGAGTAGGTGCACTTGGCTGAACAAGATCGCTTGATTTGGCCTTCGTGGTTCCACTGGATGTCACCTTCAAAGTTCGCTAGACGTCGCCATTTCTTCATCACTGGAGCTGCTTTCCTCTTCCATTGAACTTGGAGGGGGTGAATTGGTGGGGAGTGGAGCCGTCTTTTGGTAACGACTGGGTTGGAAAAAAAAATTCCAGAAGGGAGGGTGGAGGGTCGATAATGCGGAGAGGGGATGGAGTTGGGTGAAGGAACAAGGGTGGAGGCTGGGGCGACAGAGGGTGGTGGTGGAAGCGGTGGCGCAACAGCCTGGGCAGCCGACGAGGGTGGAGCTGGAGGATCTGGGGGTGGAGGAACCAGGGGATTGAACCTGAGGACCAGCCGAGTGAATAGGTTCTTAAAAATCCAGTAATTCTATCTGCGCTCTGTTGTTCTACCAATTGCATTGTGAGCTCTGGATAATTCATCTTCTCAATCATTAACAATTCACCTAACTTCCTCCGGGATCTCCAAATCAAAGTCGTAGCCACTAGCTTAGGTTGTGAGAGCTAAGTGGCCATGATCCTGAGCAATACGACCACGCCCTCTGCGGGGGGTACCTCTTTGTCTTTGGGCATAGCTTGAGCCCAACTGTGAGCGAAGTAAGGTGATTACAGTCTGAAAGTAGAGCAGGTAGGAGATGAGCCAGAGCTGAGCACTGGGTTGATGGTGCAAAGTCGAGAAACCTAATAGTAGAGTGCGAAGCAGGGTGCAAGTGAAACAACCCAGCCTCCAATGTCGTCCATGTTAAGTGGCGTTGGTGAGGTTTATGATAGCCAGGTGGGAAATTAAAGGCGACGGGGCTTTGAAAGGATAGTCTGGTCCTTTCGTCCTACCCAAGCGTGTCCACATCCCCCTTTGATATAAATGCGCACATTGACGATGGAAGAGTGAAGTCATGCATGGTTGGGAGTGGCATAGTCAGCCTCTACCCTATCCACGTGTCCATGGTTAACACCCGCATCCGAGAATATATATATATAATATTAAAATTAAATAAAAAAGATAATATGACTCTTTGCAATTTCACATGAGTGACACTACACTCTTTGATGTTTTCATATTACCATAGAAACAATATTTTTTACAAATACATATGGAAATAAGACAAAGTTAATAAGATAAATTTAAGTCATAGTATTAACTAGAAATTATTTCAAAGATCAAATAAGCAAAAGTACATTAATAAAATGATAAACACAAATTTAAAATCAAATAAAATATATATGTAAAAAAGTCATAAATATATGGAAACAACCAATATAATCAATATAAAGATAAAACTATGCAAAAATGGAAAGAATCCCATGAAAGAAACATAATCACCAACATATTACTATGCAAAAATGGAAAGATTCCCATCAAGAAAAATAACCACCAACATATTATTATGTCCTCAATGGTAGTCAGATATGTTCTTAGGAACCGACCATTCCATGATGGCTTTTACCTTGTCTGGATCAACCGAGATTCCATCCTTGGACACTACGTGTCTAAGGTACTGAGTCTTCTCTTTCAAAAAGTCACACTTATTAAACTTTGCATAAAGTTGTTGTTTTCTTAATACTTGCAAAAATATTTTTAGATGTTCTTCATGTTCTTGTTCATTCTTGGAGTATATTAGTTTGTCGTCAATGAAGACAACCACAAATTTATCCAGGTAGTTACTTAATATATTGTTCATTAAACACATGAACGCAACAGGTGCGTTTGTAAACCAGAAGGGCATTACGACAAACTCATAGTGACCGTAACGGGTCCTAAATGTTGTTTTAAATATATATTCATCTTTTCTTCGTACTTGATGATAACTCGACCTTAAATCTATCTTCAAAAAGATAGTTGGTCCGTGGAACTGATCGAATAGATAATCTATCTAAGGAAGTGGGTATCGGTTTTTAATAGTCTTTTTATTTAATTACCTGTAATCTATACATAATCTTAGTGTTCTGTCTTTCTTTTTCACAAACAAGACTGGTGCTCCCCAGTGAGAGACACTTGGTCGAATATACTTTTTATAGATTAGTTCTTGTAATTGTGTTTTTAGTGACGTGAGTTCGACTATATTCATTCGATATGGAGCTTTCGATACTGGTACCGCTCCAGGTATCAGATCGATTGTGAAATCTATATATCTCTTTGGAGGAAGTCCGAGGACTTCTTCTGGGAAGATATCCTCGAACCACTTTAGAACAGGTATGTCTTCCAATTTAGGTTTCATATCGTTTTCTTTATCATTCATTATATAAATTTCAAATACTTTACACCCTTTTCTTACTGACCTTTTCAATTGTAAATAAGATATTTCTCTGATGGTTACCTTCCTAGGAATTCCTTTCACCTTTATACTATTTCTAATATTATCTATACATGTAAATGTTTGATCAAAACAGTTTAGCAAAAATTTATGCTCTTCTAGCCAATCCATTCCTATTAACAGATCATAGGATCCTAAAGGTAATACATTTACATTCACATGCGTAAAGAAATCATTCAACATTATCTTACAATTTCTAACAATACCAGTAACCTTTCATTTCGTACATGTGGCTAACTGTACTAGCCAAGATTTATCAAAATTTTCAGGTAGTAATTTGCATAAATCAACTATTTTAGGTGAAATATAAATCAGGCTCACGCTCGGATCAATTAAGATAGAGATAGGTTGATTGTTTATCATACCTTCGATTTCGACCATAGAGGTCTGGTGTTCTACTTGCCGATTTTCTAGTGCAGCGCAGATTCTGGGTATGCTCCATGCTATGTCTTCAACTGTGACTGCTTCTTTTATAGAATGCACATTAAAATTCTATTTTCTTACTGGGTAGTCTTTAAAGTAGTGTGGCCCTCCACACTCCCAACATTTTAGGAACATTTGAAGGTTCTTTTACAACAGAGTTTTGGGGTATAAATTTTTTATAATTATTTCCTTGGTACTCCCTATAGTTATTCCCCAAATCCTTATGAAATTTATTTTGTTTCCTTTTAGGATTATATTAATGGGTTTTTTATTCTTCCAAGCAGACACATTTTTTCTTTTATTTTTATTCTGGTCGTAACAGAAGTTTGCCTTCCTCATCGATTCCTCTAGCGTGTTTGGATTGTCATATTCAATCCATTCTTTGAACATGAGGGGCAAACAAGTGAGGAACCATTGTATCTTAGGTTTCTCATCAATTATGTAGGGGAGATAACGAAGTAAGCTTAAAAACTAACTACAAAGTTCTTTCATTGTCATGGCCCCTATCCTTAGTTCATAAAACTCCTTAGCTTTTTCTTCATAATATTGTTCAGATAAATATTTTATTTTAAATAGTTTCTTAAAAGTTTTCCAGGTTACATACCTTTCTTTTATACCCTTAACTTTCTTTATGTCTTGCCACCATATGTCTGCCTTTCCGGTCAAATTATAGATGGCCATTTTTTCCTTTAACTCATCTGAGTAACTATATATTTGAAGTACTTCTTCATTCTGGACAACCAGGATTCTGCCTCCTCGCCCTTCTCTGGGAACTTTCCTTTGATCCATCGGCAACACATGCCAAGATCCTTCGACTATTTTGGTTGGAACTTTGTGAGTTGCTTCTGACTGTGTTCGCACTCTTTAGCAACATGAACATATGTCAAGATCTTCGGACCTTTTTGGTGGAAACATGTGAGTTACTTCTGACGTGTCGGCGACACTAGCCAAGTTACTCTAATTTGTTGGAGGAAGTAGGTAAGTATACTTAACCAAAAATTTCAATTGCTCAAACCTTTGGAAAAACACTAAGTGTGCAAGATGTACTTAAACGTCGGAGGAGATGGAAAGAGAATGAGACTCTGCCTTTGGGTTGAATTATACTGGGTATTTAAATTTGTTAAAAAGAGGTTAAATAAGACTTAACTCGGAGACCACGATGTGGTTTTTTGCCTGAAATGCCGATCCTCTTGAATAAATGATTATTGGTGTAAAATAGCTGTGTAAAGATCGGACTTAAAAGATTTTGTTGGGTATAGAAAGGATTCAATCCCACGATTATAGGAGTACGTGGAAAATTACAACAACTGTTTCATTTTACAATGTTTACCTATGATTATTTACCTCCATTTCGATAATAGATCTGATAATTAAATTTATCAATCAGTTCTGTTGATTGTCTTTTAGTTGTTTTATTATCGGTACCTGCTAAGGAAAGTTTAAAGGATTCCCAGACCATTATTTTGTATTGTAAACTCTGAGGGATTCGATCCCATCAAGGTTAATATAACAAACCCTCAGATATGCTATATAGTAACGATTTATAAACATAATACATAATTAAGGATCCTCGCTCCGTGAATTTGTTCTTCGTCAATCTGTAAGATTACCAGATATCTAGGATACCTGTAGTTAGAAGAATTCTGTTTGTGATCACAGTTTGTTACGTTGTTGTCTAGATCATTAGTCTGACAAAGAGGATGAGATCTCTACGATCTAGCCATAGTAGCTCCTATACAAGTTATTACAGTACTTCTTTCATGCCTTTTCTTATACCTATCTTTATTAGATACTTTAATACTTAAGTTTAGTTACAATGGTAAAATATTTAAGTAAAACCTATTACAATTTCACTACACATTCCAGGTTTATATGATGACAACATTAATATTGGGTACTATTAGTTTGTATAAGGACAATTGATAAATGTAAGTAAAAATGGTTTTTATTTGCATACCTAGAAAGAATAGATCTATATTTCTAACATAAATTAGAATTGAAGAGTAATTTAAGTCGTAAACTTAATTTTGAAATGCAAAGTAATATGATATCTAGGAAGGCGAAGCATCTTAAGAAATATACAGTCACTTATAGGAATTTCTATGCAAATTAGAAAATATATTTACTTCATAGGCGCAAGATCCAAGTATATCAACAATAGATTAATCAAAAACAATTTAGAGTTTAAATACTACAGATCTAGGAATATATATTCTACAACATTAAAATGTAAAGTAGAAACCTGGCACCAACGCTTTGTGAAAACAAGAGTGGAGATGCTGTTCCTCCCAACCAACTCTCAAAGCAGCCAAGTTACTTGCTCCAGAATCCCCGAGCATGTTTGCTAAAGTGCAATAGAAAAATTATCAATGTGCATTACACCTACGTTTAATCCCCATCCAATGCTAGCCTCCTACTGCTCATTTATGAGCCTCCTTCTCTTTAGCACTTAACTAGGAGTGCAGACCTAATTTTTGGGGATGATGCCTGGCTCCTCCCACTTGTCTTTTCCTCTTGTGGATCAAACACTCTTCAAGAACGATATCCACTCTTGTCCCCCTCTCAACATTTTTATTAAATAAAATTGTTTTAATTACAAAATGTCTTATTCTTGACATTCTCAACTTTTCTGTCAAAAATAATAATAAAATATTTTCAACAAAATTAATCATACTTATTAATCAATTCTAAGAATGTTACAATTATTGTTTTAATTTGAAGCAAATAATCATTTCCCCTCCCCTCCCAAAATCTAAGACATTCACAGCCGCTTTTGTAATCGAGTGCCCAACATTGAAATGCAGTTAGGCGGTAACTAATTCACGATCGGTGTAGAAATGATTGGTGGCAGAAGGTAACTAACAACTTGCAATTGGATGTAATAAGTTTAATACGAAGACAATTTACATTTTGTTTAAAAAGGATATGTGCGTTTCACAACTTTATGTAATTTATATTGGTTAAAATAATTTGTGTATATGTTTTCTTCAATTTTATAATAATTTTCACAAAACATCAAAGTGGCTTAAGTAAAACTCTTGTCACTTATGCATAGGTCAAGTTAAAAAATTTGTTGTTAATTAGAAAATCATTTTTATTAATCAATGTAATTTATTATTTCACAATATTGATTTGGTATCTTTCCATCATTACCATTAACAAATTTTAGAGAAGGTACCACACAAATTACAACACAAGTTGAAAATAATTTTATTTTGTAACAACTGAAACTTGGAAAACAAATAATTTTACTTTGTAATAACTAAAAGCTTTTGTAAATGAAATTGTCAAAACTTTTTCCAAAACATCTTATCAATTATTTCATTAAATTGAAAATGTTACTTTATTAAGATTAAATAGGAACACTCTAAATATTATAAGATTTTTTTTTTCCATTTTTTAAGTAAAATAGTGTGAAGTATTTGGATATTTTTTTAACTTAAATTTCATTCTAATTTAATATAAACCAAGCGTCTAGAGGGATCAAATCCTAGGCTCTTCTTAAGTATTGCATTCAACTATCTACTTTGGTGTGATTCAGACCAAAAGAAGCATCTTTTTATTTATTTAACGTCCACATATAATATTTTTATTTTTTATTGTTTTGTTAAGTAGAAACATTACAACATCTCCCTCATATTAAGTTGTTTTTGTGGCCAACATTTATTTTGAAAGATAATTATATTTTTTATTCACATAACCATTACAAGATCTTCTCATAGTGGGTTGTAAAAGGACCCAATTTTTTTATATAATTAATAAATATATGTGTAAAAATTAAATAAAAATAATAACTAATTTATATTTTTTCTGTATAAGTAATAATATATTCTACAATTTCACATTAGTGACACTACACTCTTTCATGTTTCGAAATTACCAACATTTTGTATAAATACATATCACATTAAGATAAAGTTAAGTTATGACATTGCCTATAAATTATTTCAAAAGATCAATTGAGCATCATTTGAACGATAATACAAAAAGAGAAAGTCACGAATATATGGAAACAACCACATGCTCAAGATAAAGATAACTACTTTGCAAAAATGGAAGGATTCCCATCAAACAAATATAACCACCAACAACATATTATTATGAAAAAAATGGAAAGATTAATTAACAACCAACATATTACTGTATAATAGAAATAACATTTTATATAAATATCAAACAAACTTGGTCCATTTTGAAAAGGAACCTTGATATTTTTAAAAGTACACTTAGAATCTTGTAAATTAATCCATTAAAATAATGAGTTAATTAGTTTAAATTAATTTAATGCCCTTAAATTATTATCTAATAAATAATGTATTTATTTTAATTTATATTGAGTTGATGTACTTTGTTTAGTTTACCTTGCATCCAAAATATCCTACCTTGTGCCTTTGGGAATGAAAAAATGATAGCTTTGGGATGACAAAATATTAGGACAATTTTCAATCGTTAAGGATTGAAATCTCAACAAAATTAAGGAATGATTATTAATTAAGTGAATTACTTCATTAAATTATATGTCTTAATGAGAGAAGAGGATAATGAGAGATTGATTGGTTGGAAATAAAATATGAGTTCAAGGACCTGCCTAATGTCCCATTTTGAAATCTCTCACTTTTTGAAATCTTAGACTTAACTTTTGATAAATTTCTCCACAATTTTAGACAATATTAAATAAGCCTTGCGTGGAGCACTCCAAGGATAAAACTTAAAGTGTCACTGGATAAAATATTTGTGGTTTCTTTATGTCTCTTACAAATGTAAATGTAAACAACATTCAACGAAGTAATTTTGTAGTAGATGAGCCCCATAAATAGAACATGCATTCAACCATAAAACTATAGGTTTATATATTATCCTGACATAAGAAGAGAACTACGGGGGCATTTACATACTAGGAAATTTACTTGAATGTTTCACCTTTTACATGGCTTGGGCTGTCAACACATTCCAAAACATGAGCTTGAGCTTTGGAACTCTTCTCAAAGTTTTTCTTCTTCTCCTTTCTCTCTTAGGCTGTTCTTCTCCACATTACACTATTTTTCATTCTTCTGCTACATATACAAAGAATACATTTTTGCTTCTCTTGGAAGATGCCGACTAACATTAAAGACTCCAATTAATTTCTACCTAAAACTTGACTTCAAAAATACTATTCTACTGCTTAATTATGGTGAGACGTGAACTCCATAACCTGACAGTTTGACTGACAAAAAATCTACTTATACGAACTCCGACTGAGTCAACTGAGAAGTGATGCAGATATGCTTGTAATTAATATTTTCAACACCCCCTGCAAATGGGGATCATTAAAGAAAATTTTACAAAATGTTTTAGAGTTGGAACTTGCTATGTGCATGACAAAATTCACTGAGCAGAACTTGTCACTCCTAAATAACTTTGCAGATACTGGAACAAATCCCTTGCCAATGGTTTTGTAAATATTTATTCCAACTAATCTTGAGACTTGCAAAATTCTAAACAAATCTCTTTGTTGTTCACCAATTCTCTTTCGAAATCATACCTTGTGTCGATGTGCTTGGTTCTCTTGTGGAACACATGGTTCTTTGACAATGCAATGGTTGAACTGTTGCCGCAGTAAATGGTTGTTGGTTCTTGTTGGTCCTTTGATAGGTCTCTTAGCATTCTCTACAATCAAATAGCTTGACATGCAACGCTTGTAGCTGTGACATACTCTGCTTCTGCTGAAGACAGAGTTACAATGGGATGTTTCTTCGAAGCCCATGATACAACACTGGTAACAAAATGAAATTTGTATCCATATGTGATTTTCCTGTCATCTATGTTTCCTCCATTGTCCTTGTCACCGTATGCCAAGGTCCTTTGTGGAACTTACATACCTCAAAATTCTCTTACCTTCTTGCCAATGAGAGTCTTTTGGTGACTCCATGAATATTGAGATCAAGCTTACTCCATACATGACGTCTGGCCTTATCACATTTAAATACATGAGGCTACCAACCATCCTTCTAAACACCATAGGATAAACATTTAATCCATCATTATCCTTGCTTAATTTTAATCCTGTTATCACTAGTGTTGGGGCTTCCTTGCAATTAGCCATATTAAATATTTTCAAAACTGTTTTTGCATACTTGTACTATGATATAAATATACCACTTTCAGATTGATGGACTTCAATGCGTAAAAAAAACTTCATAAGCCCCAAAACAATCATTTCAAATTCGCTTTCCATGACTATTTGAAAATCCTTTGTGCCAAAATAAACACTAAATATTAAATCATCTACATACAAGAAGACAATTAACATGTTACCTTGCTCATTAACTTTTGTGTACAACGTTGTTTCACTTTCACTTATGTGAAATCCATTTTGGGTGAGGTAGGAATCAATGTGATTGTACCAAGCTCTAGTAGCTTGCTTCAAACCGTAGAGTTCCTTATTCATCATGTATACTTTATGCTCTTGTCCTAGAACTTCATAGCCTCGTGGTTCTTCCACATACACTTGCTCTTCTAGATAGCCACTCAAAAATATCGATTTAACATCCATTTGCTAAACATGCCATTTGTTTTGTGCATCAATGACCAAAATTGTTTTGACTATGTCCATGCACGCGACAGGTGAAAACATTTCATTGAAGTCTATGCCGAGCTTCTTTGTGAACCCTCTTGCGACCATTATTTACTTGTGCTTCTGCACATTCTTATCAACGTCTTTCTTTGTCTTGTAAATCCATTTGACGCTAATTACATCCTTATATTTCGGTACATATACCATCTCCCATGTTTGGTTCTTCTCAATACATTCTATCTCTTCATCCATGGCTTGTACCCATACTTCATCTTCGACAACTTCCTCAAATGTTAGAAGATCATCTATTTGAGAAAATAATGAAAAAACAGAGAATGAATTTGGTGTACCAGCTTCATATATCTCATGCAAACTTCTTATCTTTATTGGATCTGTCGATGTCGACCTCGTTGAACTGCTTGATGAAGTATGTTGAGCTCTTGGTGTGGTTGTCAGTGTAGCTTGAGCCATGACTTATGCCGAAGTTCCTTGTAGTGAAACAAGTCATGATGTCATGGGAGTCGACAGTTTTGCGATGTTTTGGCTTACATGTGGTGTTTGAACCACTCCCTCCATCATGTCATCATGCTTGACAGTCGACACAATCTTGACATTCTTCTTGATGGTTCCATCCCATGCTTCATTCTCAAGAAATTGAACATCACGACTTATTATTACTTTCAATGCGACACGATCATATAGCTAATATGTTTTTTAGTCTTCAAAATAACCAACAAAAATCCATTTATGTCCCTTATTGTCTAATTTCCTTCTCAACTCATCTGGGACATGAGCATATGCTACACAACCAAAAAATTTGAACGAGAAACACTGTGATTCATACATGTCCATGTTTCTTGAGAGACTTTGTTCTTCACACTCTTTGTCGGACATCGGTTCATAATATATATAGCAGTTGCGACTGCCTCGGCCCAATATTAGTTTGACAAATTCTTTGTTTTCATCATGCTGCGTGCCATCTACATAATGGTTCCATTCTTTCTCTCTGTGACACAGTTCTACTGAGGTGTATATCGTGCAATGAATTTCTTGTGTATGCCATGGGTCTTGCAAAAATTTAGGAATTCATTCGAGACATATTCATCACCTCTATCTGTCCTTAATATCTTGTTGTTGTATCCACTTTGCCTCTCCACATGTGCCTTGAACTACTGAAAACATCCAAATGCATCAGATTTATGTTTTAGAAAATATACCCATGTTTTTCTTGTGAATTCATCAATAAAAGTAAGAAAATAATTGCATCATCCTATGAATGGTGTCTGCATTGGACCACAAATATCATAGTGCACAATCTTAAGTGGTGTGCATGCTCTGTATGACTTCCGATTGGAAAAATATCTCTATGTTGCTTCCAAAAAATGCAAACTTCACAAACTCTCTCTGGTTTGTCGATTAATGGAAATCCTTTCACCATGTGCTTCATGTGCAATAGCTTTATCCCACCAAAATTCAGATGTCCAAAGCTGAAATGTCACAACTAGGACTCATCCTAAACGTTTGATTGAAATGTTGCTTGAATTTTAGTGCTATCATTTTCTTCCTTGTCACAAAGCTTATCTGCTTCTTTGCTTTTTGCCTTGAATGCAACTCCTGAATTTTCCTTTCCTTTCATGTTTGGAATTATCCTCAAATGAAACAAATGATTGCTTGTCATTGGTACTTTTTCTATCAGTTGGTTGCTTGGGCGTAAGTCTTTAATCACACAATGATTGTCTTCCATGTAGACTTTATAATCTTTTGTATTAGATGTCCAATGCTCATCAAATTGTGTTTCATACCTTTGACATAAAAACATTAGGCATAGTCTTTTGCACCCCATGTTTGGTTAGAATTCCAGCAATACCTTTTCCCAAAATAGTTACTTGGATATTACTTCCAAGTGTGACATCACTTTGATTTGATTTATCTAAACTGGAAAACAAATTTAAATTACTAGTCATATGGTTGCTACAAGTTGGATCTAAATACCATATGTCACATGGAATTTCATGGGAAAGATTGCATTCAATTGGGGAGGCACAATGCACATGCCAAAAATGATGTGTTGGTTGAAGTGTTGGTGTTGCTCGACTGGTTTTGACCTTGTTTTCCTTGGTCAGACGATTTCTTCCTACATTCATATGCAAAATGTCCAAATTTATTTCAATAATGACATTGTATTTTTTATTTATCAAACTTGTGACCACTTGGATGACTGGGGTTTTGATTTTGTCCTCTACCAATGACATTTGTAGGACTGTTGGTGCATCCCCCTGTAGAAAAAATTCTTCCTCTTCCTCTAAATTAGATCTCCCTTGCGTATTCCACGACTTATACACGACTGTGCTGCAAATGCATCTTCTAATGATGTATTTGATCTACTAATTCTATGTTCATGATTGACGAGTGAGGCTTGTAACTCATCAATGGTAAACTGGGACAGGTGTTTGTTTTCTTCGAAGGTCACGACCAAGGATTAAAATTTTTGGGGAATACTTCTAAGAATTTTTTCAACAACTCTTTAGTCATCTATATTTTCTCCATGACATTTCACTTGATTTATCATACCAATAAATCTAGTGTAAAATAATTCCACTGAATTTGTATGTTTCATTGATAGATATTCAAAATATCTTCTAAGAATATGCAATTTAGAAGTGTTTTCCTTGTCCAAGCCTTGATAAGCGGTTTCCAATCTATCCTATGCCTCTTTAGCGGTCTTTTCTTGTTGCTACTCTTAGGAATATGCTTTCATGCATGGCTTGATATATGAAGAACATAGCCTTTCCATCGCTCTTCCTCTATTTCCTCAAGGCATCTTTCTGAGCTTGTGTGATATTATTATATGTCGCCTGATCCGCTGGTTTTGTATAGCCATTTTGGAATATATCTCATACATCTTGACCTCTGAACAAAGGCTTCATTGTTAGATACAAATATTCATAATTCTTTCCTGAGAAAATTGGAGTTTGTAAACTTGACATTTGTGTACCAAAAGTGGAAGGTATTTTTTAATTTTTATTTTCCTTAGACAATTAATTTCTTTTTATTTTTAAGACAAGTTTTCTTTCATAAACCTACTTTCATACCAGATCCGTAGAGAGGGGTAGCTGCAATAATCAAATTGAGTTACTGCGCAGTAAGAATTTTAATTTTCTTTTCTTTTGGACCGCGACACACTACCTTTGGTAAACTCCACCTTTTTCTTCGTCCGATTAACTTTGACCAAAATATCTTCTACGTGATCCTACTGCGACAGGGGTTTTCTACGACAAACAAGTATTCACACTTGTCTGCGACATATTTCACTTAGAAAAGACTCACCTTTCACTTTATGTCAACACACCTTTTACAATATTTTATCCCGACACACTTTGACCTTGACAGACACCCACTTGACTTCGATGGGATTTTACCACAACACACTTTTAGCTGCTACCAACTCTCACTTTGACAAGACCACATTTAACCAAACTTTATAAAATGAGATTTCTTTGTCTATTAACTTATAATATGAAAAACAATTTTCACCATTCCATAACTTGGGATGAACCTCGACACAAATTTACTGCGACAAGCTCACAGTATCATATAACCAAAATATTAAATAAGACTTGTGTCGAGGAATGTGAGGTTAAGACTCAAACTTTCACTCGATGAAATATTTATGGATTCTTTATGTCTTTTACAAAGGTAAATGTAAACAACATTCACACAAGTAATTATGGAGAATATGTATAAATAAAACATGCATTCAACCATAAAACTATAGGTTTGTATATTATAGAGACATAACAAGAGAACTAATGTCGCATTTATATACTTGTAAATTTACTTGGATGTTTCACCTTTTATAGAGCTTGGGCTTTCAACACATTCCAAAACATGAGCTTGAGCTCTCTAACTCTTCTAAGATTTCTTCTTCTTCTTCTTTATCTCTTACTCTATTCTTCTCTGGATTACACTTGTTATCCACTTTTCCTAACTCACGCGACCCAGGTCCTGCATAGCCCGTCAACCCAACAGACACCCGAGATACCGGCCCGACGGAGCAAGCCCCGTCAACAACTACCGCAAAGTAGGCACAATCTCACCCGAGATATCTCTTCGATTGGTAACTGCTGAAACCATGTTTTAGCGACTCGTCAAGGGATTATAGTCCCTTTTCTACATGAGTGGTCCCCTAATGTGTGGTAGTAGCGTAGCAATAAAGCACTCTTTATGTTGCACATCCAACATCTGGAAGCTAACTTTGGAAATCAACGTTTTGAACCACTGGTCAAAGTCCCATACTTTTTCTATCGTAGCCTGTTTAATCTCCTTGATCTTGGTTATACATTGGGACTCATATTGTGGCTTTCTTAATTCCGAGATCATTGCGCATCGAATCTCCTCAAGAGTCCTCTGTGGCTGCCCCAGTGGTACTACACATTAATTCATATACTAATCCAATTCGCAGCCCCACAGAGTCATAATCATTTGCGCTTTTTGGATGTCATCATTGTTAACGAGGCAAACTGTCCATACCGCCTCACAGAGGAGCCAATTTTGTTCTGGATCCTCTATTCTATCCCTATTGAATGTGGGTAGTCTAATGCCTGTCCCCGCCATTAGGGTGGTGTTAGGGTTGTTGACTGGATTCACTAGATTTGCTGGATTTACTGGGGTCATTGATGGGCCTCCTTGCGCACCAGTCTTGACACTAGGACTACTAGTGTTCACAAGCTGTTCAGGTGAGGAACTTATAGGTCTCACTTCAGGTGATCTTCTTGGAATGTCGTAGTCACATCCTGTCCTTGGTGTCTTTGCAGACTCTTCCAATTATGCTCTCTTAGAAATTGGCCTATACTCCTCCTCTTCGTCGCAGGACCCTTTGTCTAGGAATGACTCACATCCATATTCGCCTTCCTTGGGCAGGCTATAAGCCCTTCTGCCTCCTTCTACCTTCCTCCTCTTCCCTGACCGGAACCTCCTTCCGTTTCTTAAGAATCCAGTGTTCAACTCGTCTTTTGAGCTTCCTGGTAACATTTCTGCTTACTACCTTCCATATTACTCCTAAATTTTACACAACATATCCCCTTCACGAAGTGCACGACTCAATCACTGAGTTGTAAAATACCCTTTTCATAAAGGATCATTTTAATCCATAGGTTTATAGACATAAGGTACCTTCCTCGAGGTCCTTGGAAAAAATGTCTCTCTACGTCTCTATACGAGGTTATTGTTTCAAGATCGAACTCAGTAACATATCCTTCTAATATGCTATTAATCCAAAAATCAACAGCTCTGGAAATAGGGTTACTTACTTGTGCTACTTCTTGTGTTAATTGTTTGGTCCACTCAGCTACTCCTCTTCTCTAGAAGTTAGTCTGCCGTGTTGCTAATTTCAACAACCATTCTTGCAATATAATGGGAAATTCTGCAAAGAAAATTTCATGAATGTATGGATATAGATATCATTGTAACCAGTTCTTAGGGCTCAACCGTGAACCCTCGCTTTCCTTCTGTGCGATTATCAACGTCTTCGACTCCAACCAATCCTTGAATTCACTCTTAGTCGGGTGCCACAACATTTCCCTCGTTTTGATCAATAGGTCCCGATAACAGAACCATTTGTTGGCCACTTTTCCTAACTCGCACGACCCAGGTTCAACGCAGCCCTTCAACCCAACAAACACCTGAGATACCGGGTCGACGGAGCAAGCCCCGTCGGCAACACCCATAAAGAAGGTGCAGTATCACCCGAGATATCTCTTTGATGGGTAACCACTGGGATCATGTTTCCGCAGCTCGTCGAGGGATTATAGTCCCTTGGCATGGGGCCAAGGAGCTCGACCAAGTTGTGAGGATGGAGTCATTTACGCCAAACTATAGTGCACACCACCCATATACTTTCTTAACTACTAACGACGTGACAAAGATTCAGCCTTAGTACTTTAAGTATAAAGGGATATAATATCAAGCTAATCAGACAGGCGCAATATAACAAATGTGAGACAACGATTGCACTGTAGACATAAACTAATACTCAAAAGTTGCACATAATAGCCTATTCATGCATTCAGAATTTTATTGACAATACGACATTCGTTCAACCATGACAAGACTTGAATCATAAACATAAACAACCATACACATTCAATCATCAACAGACAAGAGACTTCATGTGGAAACCCATCCGGGAAAAAGCACAAGGTGCTCTTCATCTGGCATAAGAAATATATGGTGTCTTCAGCCTGCATTTGACTACAGATTGTGTTAGATCTAGCTTTCTGCTCAGACTCTTTCTTGCTCTCATGCTCTCTGTCTTATTTCTCCTAACTACTTCTACTATCTACTGATCTGCACACAGCTTGGATCGACTTCTCTAACATCTGCACCTCTATAGCAAAGCTTCTCTTCTACTGCACTACGTCCGACTGCATCCTGCATACTTCTGACTAATCTACCACTCAGATCTCACAACTTCCCTCTATTCCCTCAGAGATCATCCTACTACCCACTAATCAAAAGCAACTAAAGAATAACATAAAAGCAACAAGCAACAATGTACCCTCTAACTATTGAATCCCTCCTTCTTATACTATTTTACATGACCATGTAGGGTCGACTGCATACAGGAAGTATTTTAACTGTCACCATCGGCCGCCTCCCAGGCTACAACTGTGTCAATCATTACTTGACACGAGGCACTAACGACCTTACTTATAGCATGCGTTCACTCATGTGGCATCCACCGACTTAAGCCGACTTCAACACCCATGATCATTTTGTCGCTTTCAGCCGTTAATATGCACTTGTGTTAGTGTTTTACCCTACAGGCATATTCCTTCTGCGTAGGTGACATATTTTGCGCGTATTCCTTCTTCAACGCAATTTTCTTTGTCCGCGTAGATTTCCTCTATACCTGCCGCGTGCTTCCTTCTCCTTATTTGTGCTTGCATGGTGGATTGACTCTTACGTGTTTCTTCGTTTGTGCTTATTTCTTGCGTGATTTCCCCAGGCCCAACAGGCCCCCAACACTCACATGTGGCTCGTCCCGAGCCACTAAGCAATGGACATAGGAGGGGGTGCAACATGCGTGGCCTTTTCTTTGCAGTTGATTTTTTTTTTTTTTGCTTTTTCTTCTTGCGCACCTTTCTCATGCTTCCTCTCTTGCGCGTTTTGTTACTTNCTTTCTCATGCTTCCTCTCTTGCGCGTTTTGTTACTTGTGTTTTTTTTTGGTGGTATGTCCTGTACTGTGTGCTCATCCGATACTTAGAAAAATTGTTTATATTTTAGATGACAAAACTGGAGTTATACAATTTCTTCATCGACATCATCTGAGGAATATACTTCTAGGGGTTTTTCTTTTGCGCATTCCTGCTCTTCTTCATGTTGTTCTTCTTGGTCCTCTTCAGCTTCATTTTCCTCTTCTTCTTCCTTTTCCTCTTCTTGCACATCCTCTGGTGCATCTTCTGGCGCAGATTGTTCTGCGCTTCCAACCTTCTATTGGAATTGGCCAAAAATGGGAGTAATCCTTTCTATCTCCTGACATGCTTCTTCTTCCTACTTTTCCAATTCCTGTACTTGGTCAAAGCTAGGGTGTTCCAATGACGCATTGGCCATTTCCTGCTCTAAATCATGGATTCTTTGCTGGACAGGCTGAATTAGCCCTGTCACCCTTTTAGCTTCGGCTTGTTTTTCAGCCGTCTCTTGGTTGTGCCTGGTTTCCTGCTCACACAGGGTTCTTACCTTATCCTGGAACTGCTTGAGCTGAGTGCCTTTGGCGATTTTATCCATTGTTGGCAACTTCTTAATCGCTATCTTTACTGCCAATACCTATAGTTCTTCTTGTTGCGCCTACTCGGCAAGCTGCTCCGCAGTATCATCCTCGATGAGTTGTTCCCATGCTGTGGCAATTGTTTCCACCGCCTCTGTGTAGGTTTTTTCGGCTTCCCTAAGCCGACCAACAACTTGATATGCCAATTGTTGCCTTTATTGCACAACTTTGGGGGGCGTGCTTGGCTGTTGGTTGGTCTTTAATTCCTGAACCCATTTCTTCAGATCTGCGGCCAATTTAGATAACCGCCTCAGCTTGTGGACAGGTTCTGCCTCGTCTTTTTCCTCATCATCTGATAGTTCTGTGACTTCCTCCTTTATGGCACCTTCTAGTGATTCCTTCCTCTGCATTTGTGCTTCCAGGTCTTCCTGTTGTCACTTGATGACTTTTTTGCATTTCTTTGCTTTCCTGGCTGCCTGATATGTAACCGCATTTTCTTGGATTCTCACCTATGTAGCTGCGACATGCTGACTGGAATAGATTTGTGGAAATGTCAGCTTAGAGAAATCCAAAGTTAATGTGTCCAAGATATGGACACTTGTATCCTTTTTTGCTTCATCTGTAGAGAATGCCTACGTGGGCATTTCTATTCTCAAGGGTGGGAGCAGCATCGACGTTGCCAAAGTGTCTGATGGGTCTACACCATAGGTCTCAACCTACACGGTGTCACACACTTCTGTGATGACCTCTTCTAGGCGAGTAACTTGCGCAGTGAGAAAAGTCGTCCAATTGGTTTGCCTATGCATGATATCACCCAAGGTAGACTCAGTTATTTCTACAAACGGGTAGACTCAGTTATTTCTGCAATTGCCTCTCTAAGAAGAGTTAGATCCTCTTCTGCTATGCTAAGGAATCGGGGTCGATTAGCCCTCTGCTTTTTCCTATGTGGGATGCCCAAGGCTTCTGCATCTTCCTCCATGGGCTCTTTTCCCTTTATTTTCCTGTTGCCTTTGGCACGCACCTCCTCATCAGTAGGGGTGTCTTCTTCGCGATTGTTGGGAAGGTCTTTCTCTTCTTCTTCTTCCTGGGCATCATCCTGATGCTCTTAGGTGTTGATATTTGTGTGGTCCTAGGGAGGGTTCTCTTGCGGATCCCATGCTATTCTTGTTGCTCTTCAGGCACCTCCACACACTGGCCAATCCATTCTTTGGGTTAGTCTTTGATTTCCCTCTCGATATCTTCATATTTGATGATGAAGAAGGTCAAGAGTGGCTGCTTCTTGGGGTCATTGCACGGATATAGGATGATGTTGTGCAGCCCTGCATGGAATTTAATGAATGGATACCTGACCACCATCGCAGGTTTTATTCTATACTTCTTGCGCACGATCTGTCTAAGTCTTTCTCCTTGGAGAAAGAATGCAATTTTTGTATCGTTCTTGCGCTTGCTGTCTTTGTGGTCCTAGAGGTTCTGGAACTTTGTGTCGAGGTAGTCCACTGGGATGTCCATGGGTTGATAGTCTGGTGGAGAAGTCCAGGCTATGAAAGAGATCAGAATCAGAAGCCACGAGTAGTGGAACTTCATCGTGAGAAGTTCATGGGCATCAACCACATCATCCATCAGTTCATTTAAGAGGAACTGGGACCAGTTAATGTTCACTCCTTGTGCGCACTGTTCTACTAGCTCTATTGTTGCGGCAGTGCATTCAGTAGGCCTCATCTTGCGTAGCACCTTACTACATAATATTTTTGCTGTGGACCTTACAACAATGTCAGTGATAGAGCTAATGAGGTAGCCCTTTCCACCGCTGACAAGTTGGTATTTTCCCTTCATGTGATTCTTGTCCAAATTTTCCCCATCCTTCTACAGATACGGGGCCGAGTCGACTCCTTTCCACGGGAGACCCGTGATGGCTGAGACCAGTTCGACCATTACTTCATATGGCTTGTCCAGCCAGAGGTAACCTCCATGGAATCATACCAGAAGTTGCTGCACATACATCTCGACCGGGGCACTTCGACCGAAATGCGGCATAAGGAGCAGTTTTAAGATTTCTAATTGCTCCAATCCACGTGCCCACTCCATTGCAGGAACTACGTCTAGATTTGGTGGTACACCAGGCACCACGACCATGAATCGATTTCTTTCCAACTCCTCTGGCTACCTGGTATCATAGTATTCAAACTTCAAATCCTGAAGTTTGGGGGTGATATCTGAGGTTAGTGGGACACCTTCTGGAATGGTGGGATATACCAGTTCATCATGCACGCCCACTGTCACTCTTGCTATGCCTCAGACCATAGGTGACACATATGGGGTCAGCAAGTTCTTTGCCTCATCAGTGAATACTCTGCGTTCGCTGGTGGTGGTGGAATTGTGTTGTCTCTACAGGATTTGGGTATCTTTGGTGGGGGAGCTTGCTTCAGGCCATACAAGCTCTTCTTCAACGTGCAAACCAAATTCTCCTTCCCTTTGAACTCATACCCTTGTGGCTGCTGCATATAAATCTCTTCCTCCAAATCCCCATGGAGAAAGGCCGTTTTTACATCTAACTGTTCAAGATGCAAATCTTCTACTGCCACTAGACTTAAAATAGTTCTAATTGAAGTCATTTTAACAATAGGAGAAAATATTTCATCAAAGTCTATACCTTTATTTTGTGCAAACCCCTTTACAACAAGTCTATCCTTGTACCGCTTCTTTCCTCCATCTTCTTCCTTCAACCTGTAAACCCATTTATTCTACAATGCCCTTTTTTCTGCAGGAAACTTAACCAGATCCCAAGTCTGGTTTCTTACCAATGAGTCCATCTCCTCATCCATGCCTTGCTCCCACTTCTTTCTAGTTTCTACCTGCATTTCTTCTTCAAAACATTATGGTTCACCAGAATTAGTCATCAATAAATAATACAGTGAAGGAGAGAATCGTTCAGGGGGTCTACTTAACCTAGTAGAATTTCTTACAGTTGCAGGAGTTTCAGGTACCGGCTGCTGCTCTTGATTTTTTGGTGCTTTTGGAAATTCATTTTCTTTGATTTCATCAAGCATTGTGTACTCTGTGTTTTCCTTTTCTTCTTTCTTTCCCTGCAATTGATCTTTGTACATGACCTTTTCATTGAATACTACATCTCTACTCCTAATGATTTTGTGATTTTTAAGATCCCATAAGTGATAACCAAAATCATCAACCCTGTATCCAATAAAGGTACATTTCTTCGATTTAGCCTCAAGCTTTGTTCTATAATCTTTATCAATATGGAAAAATGCTCCACAACCAAAAGTTCTCAGAAATGAGTATTTTACCTGTTTTCCTGTCCATTCCTCCTCTAGAATGCCACCATCCAAAGCGCTTGAAGGCCCTCTGTTTATTAAATAAACAGCAGTGTTTACAGCATCAGCCCAAAACTGTAAGGGAAACCCTGCATGCAATCTCATACACCTTGCACTCTCCATGATCATTCTATTCATCCTTTTTGACACACCATTTTCTTGGGGTGTTCCAGGGACTGTCTTTTCTTTGCGAATCCCATTGTGTGAACAGTAACTGTCAAACTCCTTGCTGCAGTACTCGCTTCCATTATTAGATTTGAGACATTTCAACCTTTTTCCTGTCTCATTCTCAGCCAAAGCTTTCCACTTCTTAAAAGTATCAAACACATCAGATTTTTGTCTAATGCAATAAACCCAAGTTTTTCTAGTTGCATCATCAATAAAAGTAACATAATAACGAGAGCCACCAATAGATTGTACATGAGATGGTCCCCATACATCTGTATGGACAAGCTCTAACTTTTCACTCTTCTTTTGTTTCCCAACCCTAAGAAATCTAACTCTCTTCTGTTTTCAATAACATAGTTCTCACAGAATTCCAAACTTACCTGCTTTAGATCAGGAAGCAGCTTCCTTGAGTGGAGAATCTGCATCCCCTTCTCACTCATGTGTCCAAGCCTATGATGCCACAATGCCGCACCTGTTTCTGTGGAAGCTACAGAGATAGAATAATCAGTATTATGAGGACATAAATATAACGTACCTATCCTATCTCCTTTTGCAATTACCATTGATCCTTTAGTGATCTTCCACCACGTTTCTCCAAATGTAGACAAATAGCCGCTATCTCCCAACTGACCTGTTGAGATCAGATTTCTTTTCATAGCATGAATGTGCCTTACATCCTTTAGCAGCCATTCACTTCCATTTTTTAACTTAATCTGTACCTTACCCTTTCCAACAATTTTACATGGTTCATCATCCCCCAATAGCACATGCCCAAAATCACCTTGAACATAATCATGAAAGAATTTCCTATGGTGTGTAGCATGACATGAAGCCCCTGAATCTACTACCCAATAATCACTAGTATTATCTAATGCAAGAATCAAAGCATCTTGTAACACATCACTTGCTACATTCGCTTCCTGAGTAGTCTCTTACTGTCTGTCTCCTTTTTTCTTTGGAGCTCTGCAGTCTTTCTTCAGATGTCCTTTCTTACCACAGTTCCAACACTCTATTTTTCTGAATCTGGACTTGGATCTTCCCTTTTTAGACTTGCCGCGATTTCCTGGGATCCTTCCTCTCTCGTTTTGTCTCCCTTTGTTCTCCATGGTCAACGCATTACCTGATGTCTCACCTGTGCTTTTTCTTCGCATTTCCTCGCTAATAATAACACCAACAACATCATCAAACTTAAGAGTGTTTGAACTAGGGACATAGTTACTTATAGCCATGACCAAGCTATTCCAGCTTTCTGGCAATGAGCACAAGATTAGAAGAGCCCTAACCTCATCATCAAAGTTCACTTTTACAGATCTTAACTGATTGGTAAGTGTATTAAACTCATTTAAATGGTCATCAACAGATCCACCTTCCGACATCTTCATATTAAATAAACGCTTCATTAAAAATACCTTGTTAGAAGCCAAGGGTTTTTCGTAGAGCTTAATCAATGCACTCATCACACCCTCTGTTGTTTTTTATTTTGAAATATTGAAGGCCATCGATGAAGCCAAGCATAGCTGTATTGTTCCCAGTGCCTTTCTTTCAAGAACCTCCCATTCTTCATCCTTCATAGCCGCCGACTGTTTTGCTTTTCCGCCCAACGACAGGCACAGATCCTTCTGGTACAGATAGTCCTCCATTTGCATCTTCCATAACTGATAGTTTTGGCCGTTAAATTTCTCGACCCTAAACTTTCCTTCTTTCACCATTTCTCCCACTCAAACCAGGAACCCTTCTTTCCTGCGAGTTTACCAACCAAATAGACCTTTTGGCTCTGATACCAATTGTTAGAAAACAAGGCCGTAGAGCAATAACAAATATACAGTTAAATCAATAAACAAGATGCAAAACACATTAAAACATTACAAAGAGACATAGATATAACATGGTTCACCCAAACGATGGGCTATGTCCACAAATAAATTGCTAGTTCTTTTATTACAGTCCAGAAAGACGAAGGGATACACCCTGTAGCAAAACCGCTGCACTTCCTCTTCACGCTCTCACAGTATCTCTTCCAATACAATACAATACCATACTTAGTCGTTTTACAATGCTTTCTTTTATAGGAGAAATACAATGGGTAAATTCTAGGGTTAACCCAATACCATGGGTCCACAAAATTGTTGGCCAACACACATCCCAAAACCCCCTTTTTTGGGGCGCTGCCCCGAACCCAAAGGCAGGGGGAATGAGTGTACAGTACTCCTGGGTTACAATCACAACTGAATAATATCTTTGGATTTGGAAGATTAGGCTCCACAATCAACAGGTAACTGTGTCTGCTGGCCTCCTGCTGGTGGCGGGCGTGGCGGCCTCGGAGGTGCCTTCGGTCGAGCCTATGTCTTCTTCATCTTCTTAGTCGACTGAATTGGTTCAGGGATGTAAGGCACTTCTAATATTGGGCAAGGTGAGGATGGTGAAAAAACTAAGTCTTCACTGTCATTGGATAACTCAACAACCATGGGATTCGGCTCTGAGATAGGGTTTTGGTTCACTCTAGAAGTCACTGGCTCAGTTGGCTCGGCTCTGCAAGGAAATGCAAAGGTTACCACAACAGAGGCGACTGATATTTCTAGGCGATAAGGAATCCAGGCTGCAAATGGACACAATGATGGGGCATTTGATGGAGCACATGGGCTCATCCTTTGTCGCCTTTACTTGCACACTTAGGTTCAGTTATGTACTTGTCAGGGCATTTATGGCTAATACGACGGATGGGGACAAAAAGCACGTTGCCATTCTCCTCAGACTTTCCAAATTAATGCTACTAAGATGTCATGAGTGCCAAATATTTATGAATCCTCATGCATTTAATGGTCCATAGGTGTCTTCCAACTGTCTTCCACTAATCACCAGTTGTCTCTTAGTCGATTTGTTGGTGGGTTTACAGTGCACCATTCTTCAGCGCAATTTCCTTTTTCGCCAGGTTGCGGTGGAGATGATTTTTTTTTTCACTGCGTGCCTCGGCCTTATGGGACCACGCCGCAGTCATCATGGTATGGTTTTAATCGGCTGTCATTGATCATACCCGCAACTGGTGTTCCATCCATCTCATGTAGTTTTACCATGCTTGCTTCAGTAATGTGCGCAACCACATATGGGCCTAGCCAGTGTGTTTTGAGCTTACTTGGGTGCTTGAGAAACTTGCTATCATACATCGGAATAAGTCCGACGACCTTGAACTATTTTGTTCTGATGTGGCGGTCATGCCATGCTTTCTGCTGCTATTTTTCTACATTTTGATGGAAGCCCGCTATGAAGTGTTCTTCCTCCATTTGAATCAATTGCGCCAATTTGTCTTCTACGACGTTGGTATCTATCATTTCTGTTAGCGCAACAATTCGTAGGCTCGAGATAATGTACTGCCCTAGGATCGAGATAATGTACTCCATGGGCATGACTACTTCTTGTCCATAGACTAAATGAAAAGGAGTGTGTCCAGTTAGTCGTTTGCATGTTGTTCTGTAAGCCCATAATACTGCTGATACTTTTTGGTCCTAGTAATCTCTGTGCACATTACAAACCTTGGTCAAGGCATTCTCCAGTATCTTGTTGAAGGCCTCAATAGTACCATTTAATTGAGGATGGTAGGGTGTTGTCTTATTGTGTTGGATTTGGAATTCTGCAGTCAATTCAACAATTAGTTTATTTACAAAATGCGTACCTTGGTCATCAATAAGGATCTTTGGGCAACCAAACCTTGTTACTACATTTTCAAAAACAAACTTCGCCGCAGTTTTCGTGGTGCAATATTTTACAGGTGTCGCTTTTGCCCATCTTGTCAAGTAACCTGTAGTGGTTATAATATAGCGTGCACCAGTCTATTTTCCTAGCAGACTAATAGGGCCGACAAAATCCATTACCCATTTATCAAAGGCTCGCAGTGTAATTTGTGGCGCAAGTGGCATTTCATCACGTCATGATGGTTTCCCTATTCTTTGACATTTATCACAGTCACGATAGTATTTCCTTGTATCCATATGCACATTAGGCCACTAAAGTCCAACTTGCAAAATCTTGCGCACCGTTGCCTTCCCGACGTAGTGTCCTCTTGAGACACCCGCATGCGCTTCAGCCATTACCCATTGCCTTTCATGATCAGAGATGCATCTGCGCAATATTTCATCTGGTCCCAACTTATACAGTTGTCCTGCGATTAGCGTGTAGTTTGCGGCCTTGAAAACTAATTGTTTCTTTTTCCATGTCGTATAATATTCAGGCGCATAGCTTGTATTCAATAATTGTATAATAGAATCAAATTCTTTATCAACAACGTCGATAGCAAATAGCTGCACATCAGGAAAATTACCCTCTAAGTTGGTTGGTTCCTCACCACTTTCAATGCACGACAAGTGATCTGTCCCAACATTTAGTCGACCTGGATTTACAATGACTTCAAAGTCAAATTCTTGAAATAGGAGTAGCCACCGGCAGATCTTCCCCCCCAACACTGGATTATTGACTAGGTACTTCAACACAGAATGATCGGTGAACATTTTGAAGTGTCCACCCAATAGATAATGTCTGAACTTTTGTAGCTCATAGACCATTGCAAGCCCTTCTCTTTTAGTTGTGGTATAGTTTTTCTCTGCTATTGACAGTTTCCTGCTTGCAAATGCAATTGGGTGGTCAATTGCGCCCTCTTCTGGTTGGATTAGTACTATACCAAGTGCAATTGATGATGCATTAACATGTACATGGAACTCCTTCTTCCAGTCTGGGAATATTAATATTGGCGCAGTGGCCATTTTGTTCTTCAGATTATCCAGACTTCCTTCACAATTTTTGTTCCACTCGAATTTGGCATCCTTCTTCAGTAGCTTCTCCATTGGGGTGGTTATCTCTGTGTACCCTATTATGAATTTTCTATAATATCCAGTATGTCCCAATGTGGATCTGAGTTGCATGACCGATGTGGGCGGTGGCAGGTCCAGAATAATTGCCACCTTCGTGGGATCGACCAAGATCCCACCGCGACATACTACATGGCCCAGCAGTACACCAAATGTTGCGTAAAATATCCATTTTCGCAAATTCAATGCAATTTGATACTGGTGACACCTTTCCAGCATCATGCAAAAATTCTCAATATGGTCTCTCACCAGACCAAAGACCGTTCAATTATCAAAATATACTTCAAGAAACCTATGAATGAAGTCTTTAAAAGCATAAACTACTATTCTAGAGAAAATAACAGGGGCATTTTTAAGGCCAAAGGGCATTACCGTGTATTGGTAGCATCCCTATTCTATTACAAAGTTTGTCTTGTGGAGGTCCTCTTGTGCAATTCTGACTTGATAGTATCCCGATAATCCGTTTGTGAATGAGTACATTTCTTGTCTGCTAACACTTTCAAAGACTTTCATCTGTAAATGGTGTTGGGAATGGATCATGTATGCAGGCATCATTTAGCTTCGTAAGGTCGACACAAATCCTGACCTCGCCTGGCACCTTCTTGTCCTAAATCACTATAGGGCTTATCCACTTCGACTCTTCAACAGGTTCAATGATTCCTACTTCCAGCATGCGATCCATTTCTGCTTTCAATTTTTCTTTATAGTGTGGATTTAGTATGTATGGGAGCTGTTTTACCAGTCTTGCGTTAAGTTTGAGTGGAATTTTCATCTCGTCCAAATCTCCTACTATGCCCTTCATTTCCTTGAAGTTCGTTGGCAATAGGTCCTAGAATTCATGTAATAGATCAGTGATTTTGGCTACTATCTCTTTGTCCCAATAGTCTCCAATGTTAGCAAATTTTGGATTATCCTTCGAACCAATGTTAACTTTCTTGATCTTTAGCGGCTTGATGAACTACTCACTGGAAACGTCGCTTCCTTCTACTGCGTGCGATCCTTCTGAATCTGGAATATTGATGTTAGTCGGATCATCCTCTAGGTCTCTGGAGAGGTTATAGCAGGTCACCCAGTGCTAAACTGTCTCACAGAACTGGTGGGAATGCGCAGTGCAGGGTTGAGAATACGCGACCTCCAGTGGGATCTCATCGAATATATCCTCCTTAATATTTTTCAGTGCCATATCAACTGTTGGTTGCTCGTCTGCAAACTAGAATGTGTATATGAAATTCTACGCAACCTTTTCCCATTCTCTTATTTCTTGGCGCAACTCCATATATGCGTACTAGCCTCTGGGTGCCATTTCAAGAGTATGGATGAAGTGGTGAACCCACTCCTGGCACGGGTAGTTCGAGAACGCTGCAGAACACCGCTCCAAGTGTTCAACAGGGTCTGATAACCTTTTATACCTTTGTGTTATAGTTGTGACCTCGTCTCCGAACCTTACTTCCAGTAGCTGTCTACACTGCGACCATTCAGTTATCGAGCTTTTGTGCGTACCCCACCATCGCGCGGGTGTAGTTTTTAGCGCAAATTCTAGCGCAAAAAGTCACTACGGCTCTGTTACTAATTCTTCAAACTCCATCAAGAACGTTGCCAAGTTAGGAAGTCCTTCATATGTAGGCAGTGACCACGACTGAGTTCCCACTCGTCGGACAAAATTAGTTATCCCGGCACATCTCCTCATAGAGACTTCATGTAATCGGTTCTAACAGTTCTCAAGTTCCTCTCCTGAGTCTGATGTACATGAGCTTGCACATTTCCAGCTCAAGTTACCATCCGTAGTAGGATTAATGTAATCCTCCCCAAGGGTCGTGACATTATAGATGTTATTAAGGTGATCACCTTTCCTTCGTTGAACACCGGTTCAACATATCTCTATCCTTCTAGTGGGTTGAGAGGTGCAACTACCCTCATCTCATCATCTTCAAATGATAGGATCCTTCTTTTGAAGTTTATAATGGTTTGATTTCCCATCGCCCAATCGATCCCTAACAGCACAGGATATGGCTTAGTATCATCTACTATATTGATGACTTCGAAGTCTGCAAAAGTGCGCAATCCTTCAATATCCACTTAGACCCAACTCAATCTACCAATGGGAAGGACCTTTGCCTGATTAGCAAGCCTTAATTGAATTGGGGACCATTCTAGGGGTGGTTTGCCTATTATTTCCCATGTCTGGCGTATTAAAATGTTAACATCGGATCCCAGGTGGAGGATGATATAGTCCATGTCATAATCACCAATTTGCGTGGACATCTTGAGTTCGCATGCCATTTTGAACTTTGTCTTGACACTGTTAACCTTCTTTGCCGACTGGTCTTCCTCCTAAATTGTTTCTATAAGCGCTTCCAACGATGCGAGTGCATCCTTGTCTTGGATTAGCGCCAAACAACTTGAAAGGAATGGTTTGAGCTTACTAACCTTGCATGCACTCTTGCTTACAGTCTGTTGTTTGAATATCTTCTGGAATCTCTCAGGCATATCTTTCACTTGGCCTAAGGTGGATGGCTGCTCCGTTCCTACGAAATCTAGGCATACATCCAGGAATATGCACTTTTGCTTTTGAACATGAAGCAGTGCTTTCTTTTGCATGGCAGGCCATACTTGCGGTCGTGCTTAGGGCACAGGCTCTGTTAGTGTAGCTTGATCTGCACTCGTTGCAACACCTCCCCTTGTTACAACACTACACTTGGTTCTCATGGTTCTGCGACTATCATCTGTATGTTGGCATTAGCATTTGGTTTGGGAGCATTCGGCGTAGGATTTGGTGCTGGGTTAGCTGCTCCAACCGTCCGGGCCTTCCATCTAGCAAAATTTGCAGACATTACTCCACATTGCGCTTTTGTTTTCAATATGAGCAAGTCTTTGCAGGTTTAGGGCAGTCTTTAGCAAAGTGGCCCTGCAATCCACAATTGTAGCATACCACTGGCCCTCTTCCTCGGCCAAATCCTCCTCCTCCTCGCCCTTGTAATTGCCACCTCCCCTCAACTGAGGTTGTGGTGGTTGTGACATGTACTGTAGTTGTTGATACTGCTGTTGATAAGGGTTATACAGGGTCGCATTCTGAAACTGCGGCGCCATCTAATACTACTGTGCAGGATGAAACTAAGGCGCAACCTGAAACTACTGCGTAGGTTGAAACTGAGGCACAACCTAGAACTGAGGCACAGCCTGGAATTGCGCTTGTGCCTGTTTAATCTTTATTTTCTGCTCAGTCTTCATTAGATATGCATCTACTGTTTTCTCTTTCAGAAGTTGGTAGGCCCTACAATATTTTTCATCATGGCCTACAGATCTACAAAATTTACAATAGAAACTAGCTGGCGTACATACCATCTTGTGCAGGAACATGCAATCTACGTCGCAGTGTCCCCTTGTCTGGCATATGTTGCACTAGGGCATCCCCTGGGTACTCAATGGGTTTGGCGCATCGGACGAGATGTAGTTCATGTAAGTCAGACAGTCATGTTTGGTATGTCCATTGGTCCGACATTGCGTGCACCAAAGGTCTTCCTGCACCTCTTTTCCTCTTTTTATGTTCTGGAGTTGAATTGTTAGATTAGCCAATTGTGACTAAATTTGTATCATTCCTGCAGCACCATCTCCAATAGGTGAATCCTCTAGCTTCATTTCCAATTCCAGTGCCTCCGTTTGTGTCGCAAGCTTTTGCTGGATGAGTGGTCCCCTAATGTGTGGAAGTAGCGCAGCAATAAACCACTCTTTATGTTGCACATCTGACATCTGGAAGCTGACTTTGGCCATCAGCATTTTGAACCACTGGTCAAATTCCCATACTGTTTGTATCGTAGCCCGTTTAATCTCCTTGATCTTGGTTATACATTGGGACTTAGATCGTGGCTTTCTAAATTCCGAGATCATTGTGCGTCGAATCTCCTCAAGAGTCCTCTGTGGCTGCCCCAGTGGTACTACACAGTACTTCATATATTGATCCAATGAGCGGCCCTACAGAGTCGTAATCATTTGGGCTTTTCAGATGTCATCATTTCTAACGAGGCGGACCATCCACACCGCCTCACAGAGGAACCAGTGCTATTCTGGATCCTCTGTTTGATTCCCATTGAATGTACGGTAGTCTAACGTCTGTCCCCGCCATTAGGGTGGTGTTGGGGTTGTTCACTGGATTCCCCGGATTTGCTGGATTTACTAGGGTCACCGATGGGCCTCCTTGCACACCAATCCTGACACTAGGACTACTAGTGTTCACGAGATGTTCAGGTGAGGAACTTTTAGGTCTCACTTCAGGTGATCTTCTTGGAATCTCGTAGTCACATCCTGTCCTTGGCATCTCTGCAGACTCTTTTGATTCTGCTCTCTTAGAAATCGACCTATACTCCTCCTCTTCATCGTAGGACCCTTTGTCTAGGTATGACTCACATCCATATTCACCTTCCCTGGCCAGGCTATAAGCCCTCCTGCCTCCTGCTATCTTCCTCCTCTTCCCTGAGCTTCTTGGGAACATTTTTGCTTACTACCTTCCATATTAATCCCAAATTTTACACAGCATATCCCCTTCACGGACTGTGCAACTCAATCACTGAGTTGTAAAATACCCTTTTCATAAAGGAGCATTTTAATCCATAGGTTTATAGACATAAGGTACCTTCCCCAAGGTCATTGGAAAAAATGTCACTTTGCCTCTCTATAAAAAGTTATCGCTTTAACAATGAACTCAATAATATATCCTTCTAATATGCAGTTAATCCAAAAATCAACATCTTTGGAAATAGGGTTACTTACTTGCGCTACTTCTTGTGTTAATTGGTCAGTCCACTCAACTACTCCTCTTCTCTAGAATTTAGTTTGTCGGGTTGCTAACTCCGACACCCATTCTTGCAATATAATGGGAAATTTTGCAAAGAAAATTTCATGGATGTCCGAATATAGATATTGCTGTAACCAGTTCTCAGGGCTCAATCCCGAACCCTCGCTTTCCTTCGGCACGAATATCAACGTCTTTGACTCCAGCCAATCCTCGACTTCACTCTTAGTCGGGTGCCACAACATTTCCTTCGTTTTGATTAATAGGTCCTAGAAACAGAACCATTTGTTGGCCACTTTTCCTAACTCACGCAACCCAGGTTCTGCGCAGCCCGTCAAACCAACAAACACCCGAGATACCGGCCCGATGGAGCAAGCCCCGTCAACAAAACCCACCAAGCAGGCGCAGTATCACTCAAGATATCTCTTCATTGAGGGATTATAGTCCCTTGGCGCGGGGGCAAGGAGCTCGACCAAGTCGTGAGGATGGAGTCATTTACGCCGAACTATAGTGCACACCGTGCATATACTTTCTTAACTACTTACGACACGACAAAGATTCGGCCTTAGTACTTTAAGCATAAAGGGATATAATAGCAAGCTAATCAGACAGGCACAATATAACAAGCGCGCAACAACGATTGCGTTGTAGACATAAACTAATACTCAAAAGCTGCACATAATAACCTATTCATGCATTCATAATTTTATTGACAATACGTCATTCATTCAACCATGACATGACTTGCATCATAAACATAAACAACCATCACATTTAATCATCAACACACAGGAGACTCCACGGGGAAACCCATCCGGGAAAAACCACAAGGCGCTCTTCATCTGGCATGAGAAAGATATGGCGCCTTTAGTCTACATTTGAATGCAGACTATCTTAGATCTATCTTTTTGCTCAGACTCTTTCTTGCTCTCATGCTCTCTATCTTATTTCTCCTAATTACTGCTACTATCTACTGATCCGCACACGACCTGGATCGACTTCTCTAGCATCTGCACCTCTCTAGTAGAGCTTCTCTTCTACTGCACTACCTCCGACTGCATCCTACAGACTTTTGACTAATATACCACTCAGATCTCACAAATTCCCTCTATTCCCTCAGAGATCATCCTACTACCCACCAATCAAAAGCAACTAAAGAGTAAAATAAAAGCAACAAGCAACAACCAACCCTCTAACTATTGAATCCCTCATATTTATACTATTTTACATGACCACATAGGGTCGACTGCATACAGGCAATCCGTTAACTGTCACCATCGGCCGCCTCTCAGGCTACAACTATGGCGATTATTACTTGACACGAGGCACTAACGACCTTACTTACAACATGTGTTCACTCATGTGGCATCCGCCGACTTAAGCTGACTTCAGCACCCATGATCATCCTATCGCTTTCGGCCGTTAATCTACACTTGTGCTACTGTTTTACCCTGCAGGCATCTTCCTTTCGTCCAGCTTTCTTTTTTCGTGCATGTGACATCTTTTGCACATATTCCTTCTTCTGTGCAGTTTTCTTTGTCCTCGCAGATTTCCTCTATACCTGTCGTGTGCTTCCTTTTCCTTATTTGTGCTTGCGCAGTGGATTGACTCTTGTGCGTTTCTTCTCTTGCACTTATTTCTTGCGCGCTTTCCCTAGGCCCAACAACACTAATTTTCATTGTTCTTATACATATACAAATGTGAAATTTTTGTTTCTCTTGGAAACTATCAACTAACATTAAAGATTGTATTAATTTCTACCTAAAAACTTGACTTCAGAAATGCTATTCGACTGCTTAAATATGGTGAGACGTGAACTCCATAACCCGACAGTCTGACTGACAAAAAATTTACTTCTATAGACTCTGACCGATTCGGACGAGAAGTGATGCATATATGCTTGTAATTAATATAAGCGCCCTCTAAAAAAACATGATCATAACTTAAGAATTGTACTTATATGAAATTAATGTGACCTTTTATTTTTCAATATAAAAAGGGAGGGATTTGATAAAAAATTAATTACTTAGTTTAGTTTATTGAAACATATATCTTATTTTAACTATAAAGAAAAATAATAGTTTAAATAAAATCAATATGATAATAATAATAACCACCCCTAGCAAAATCCCCTTCTCAATAGAATCTAGCAACTCATCCCAGGCTTTCTCATTTGGGGCATCTGGAAAGAACACAATCTTAGGATTTTCGAAGGTAGAGTTAACATTGTGGAAACAATTTGGATTCAATGTCATCAGCACATCAAGGAGACCACTTTGCTCATCACATGGCAGTAAAAAGACCTTCAAGATAATCCTCAAGAAAAATACATTCTAAACAACTGGTTCTCCCACATCCCACCGTTACTCACCGACCCCAACCCACACCCTCCTCATCCCTCCTCCCCCTCTACTTGGAAATCCCCACTCATTGGTTTCATTAAACTCAACTTCGATGGAGCTTCCAAAGGTAATCCCGATCCTTCAGGTTTTGGAGGGGTCTTCAGATCAGCTTCAAATAAACTTCAGGTCAGATTCTTCGCTTCTACTACGGTAAACTTGGAATCGAAAGTAACAATGCAACCGAGTTGAATGGTCTTCTTCGAGGCATTCATGTAGCCTTTGTACATGCCTTATTTCCACTCATAGTTGAGGGATATTCATAGCTAATCCTAAATATGGCCATCAAGCTTCAACATGCTCCTGCATTGCCAAGATCTCCTCCTGCTAGAGACTAGATCATGATTTTCAGCAATTAGCTTTGCTACTTTATCAACCAATGACCATCATTTTTCAGCATGTTAGAAGAGAACCTAACTCCTTGGCTGACAAAATTTCCAATTGGGGAGGACTCTCCACCTCTTTTCTTCATCAAAGTACTCTAGCTCAGATTTCGAATGCCCGCTTCAGGAAGGACTGCGCTCTCATTGCGACAAAGGACTTTAACCCAGATGTGGGTGATAATACTGAAACCATGGCCACAAAGGCAGATGATGGGGAACACAACAATTCCACCCCACCTTCTGCTTGACGTCACTCCCTCGTCATCCACTCCCATGGCTGCACACATTAAATCCACTGTTGGACATGGAGACCTTATGATATCCATAACGTAAGCGACCGTCACCTCGCTGTGGGCTCTCCTTAATGTGCTTTCTTGGTGAATGGGATGACACGCCAAAGGATTAATGCTTCGGCTCCTTTGTCACCCTCACCATTTACACTCAGCTTCCTCTTGGTTCAACTCTCTACCTCCTCCCGGTTTGGTTGTCTGCAATTCTACCCCTTGCTCCAAGCTCTTGGCCTACCTTGTCCATCCAACCATGTCACGATGTCAAAGAGGCACCCCACAATGCGGATGTGTGGGGAGATGCTCACATTCTAAATGCCTTTCTTTGCTCAATGCATAGGCTAGCTGCGATGACTTCAATATTGAAATTTCTGACTCTGTGTGCACCATGTTCAACGATTGGGAGGATGAGCTATCCGATTCCCTCAATGCTACTAGTCGCACTCCTGAATGCTGCAAAAAGTACCGTGTTATTAAGAATCTCATGATTCGGCTTCTGCTCTGCTTCCACACTCAGCCCCTCTAGGATGGCGTCCCTCCTCCACCTCCTGCACTTGTCCTTCCCTCGGCTCCGAGTGTCACCCCTGTTTTCGACCCGGCACCCGCCTCCTCTACCATCTCCCCTGCAGTACCCATGGACTGAAAACCTCCACCACGCCTCCCGCAAAGCCGCAATAAATCTCTCTCAGTCAGCTGCAATAAATCTCTCTCAGTCAGCAAATGTTCTCCCAATCTGGCCATGGTGCGGAAGACAGCTCCCCTCCCGGTCAAAATTCCTCCATCCAGCAAAAGTGAAGTAGGAAGCAATGAAGAAGAAGACTCCTCCAGCGATGATGATGCTTCTAAAGAATAGGATGCGCCAAACGAGCTGGTCTCCACAGGATTCGGGTGCCCTATCATTGAGGAGCCATACCACAAACCTTAGACAGTTTTTTGTCTTGGGACTTTTTTTTGTCACAGGGTCTGTGGGTTTCATTATGTAGTGAATTACAGTCTAACAAACATGTTTTTTTGTAAAAGGACATGTTCTCTCTTTTTTTAAACTTATTTTCCCTCATTGAAGGAGGGCCTGGTTAACTTTTTAGGACTGCTACACTTGCTTGTTTCTCACAGCAGGAATGTGTCTTTGAACTGTAATATTTTTGTACCGCTATTACTTTTACTCAATAGATTAGTTCCTCAACTTACAAATAATAATAATAATAATAATAATTACGCCGATAGGCATATATATCTTAGAATTTTGGGGTGGAATACCATCTATGCTTTTTCATCTACCAATGAGAATGAGACAAGTGTACTTTCGAGATTGATTCTATGGGCGTCGTCCAAGATTAAACTAGAATGAGACAATTGTACTGTTCAAATTGATTCTATGGGCATTGTCCAAAATTAATAATTAATCATTTCAAAAAAATAAAAAATAACTTAATTAACATGTGATATAGTGATAGTTGTAAAAATTAAAATTAATCTTCAACTATTCAATTATTAAATACAACTATGAGCTTAACTCCATCAATTATTAGATACAACTATTAGCTTAACTCCAATGATTCTAGAACTATTAGCTTAACTTCAACTCTAATCACAGTTATATTGGATCCTCTGAGCATTGATTTAACTGCTAAAGTCTACATAGGTGTACATACCCTACCCCCCTTTGGATTTGATATACAATAATGATGGTGGTGATTAACTTACACATATAGATGTCTCCACTTTTGACAAGGATAGAAGTTGATATAGAATCCTAGATCACATGAGGATGAGACAAGTGTATTGTTTAGATTGATTTTATGGTTATGGTTATTCAAAATAAACAATTTAAAAAAAAGAATATAAAAGATAGTTAGTTTTTTTTCAGAGGAAAAAATACCAGTCTTTGTTATTCAATTGAATCAAAAGACATAATTTACATATCAAAATGATGATTGATAAACAAGTCCATCTCAAGCATGAAAAAGTGACATATGTAGAGCATCAAAACAAGAAAAAAGTCTGATTGTAGTAGACTTTCCTCATCATCCTTGAATAAATCAGGTCAGAAATACTGATAATAATCTGAAGTGAACTTTAAACAGACATTTTAGAGCAAAAACAGGCTGGCAGAGTGGACTCTAACAGAACAACAAGAGATACATCCTCAACTACTGGAACATAAGCTGAATAATAAAGAATCAACTACTATTAAAATAGATCAAGACTGCCTTGGTTAATAACCAAACCATCCAATGTTTCTGAAAAAGAAACAAATCCCATATCCAAATGTAAAGCTTTTTTTGAAAGTTCATCTGCCAGCAAATTATGCTCACGAAAAGTATGTTTAAAGATCACTGGAGGGGCCAAATGAATCATATATCTTATATCGGAACACCAATGCATCAGAGATGGAACATCAAGTGCTGAAATTCTGTTAAGCCAAGAAATAATAACCATGGAATCACCATAAATCAATTGCAATGGAATTCCCATCAAAGTTGACTCTTAGAAGAGCCCAAATTGTCAATAATTCCACTCTGGTATTCGTGCTATTTCCACATCCCATAGAAAAACTGTAGAAGTGAGAATCATTGATAAAAATCACAAAACTGGCACCTCCAATATTTTCCGCAGCAACTCCATCAAAGTATCCACAAGGAAAGCTTTTTAATGGAGTAGGACCAGGATTACGGGATTTATGAGAAATAATCGGCACAGGGTAAGAGTTGGTCAATCCTTCAATCCTGGAAATCAGAGCTGGAAATGATGGCTTCTTGTTTTCAAACAAGCAATGATTCCGAAGAATCCAGGTTCCCCAGAGGATGAACAACGGAATGTATCTGAAGGGAGCAGATCGCGCTGTAGAGGAGAACCATTGGTCCAAAAAGGAATGGACAGAGTTAAAAACTGGGAAAGAGCACTTGAAATTAACTGCAAAATAATTGAAGATACTAGCAGAGAATGGACAGCAGAAAAATAAATGATGAATGTCTTCCAGATTATCTTCACAAAGAACACATCTACTGGGTCCCAAGTATCCTCTGCTTTGCAATTGATCCCAGGTTAAAATCTTTCCTCTAAGAATCAACCAAATAAAGCATTTTAATTTCAGAGGAATATTCAAAGTCCATAATATTTTCAGAACTGAATCATTAATTTCTGAACATATATCAGAAATTATGCATTTATATCCTTCAGCAGCGATAAGAGGACCTGTATATTTGTTATGAGACCAAGAAATAGTATCAATTTGATTATTGAGACGAATGCGGCCATATTCTAGTCCTCTAGTAAAATTGTCCCATGCTATTTTCCATTCACCAGAGAGATCAAGATCTTCAGATGAGAACCAATAACCAGTGGCAAAAGAAGTTTGGTTACGAGCCTGGGCAAGGGAGCTAATACCAAAGTCTTCTAAGTAATCCCTTAAGTCTCTTGGCAGAACAAAGGAAGAACCCATACCAATGAATGGATCTGCACCCAAACTGATGGACTCTCCATTCCTAACTTTCCAAATGATGCCTCTGCCAATCCAGGATATGGTGGAGATGAAACCCCTCCAGATAATTGAGGCATTCCTAGTAGTGAAGTTCTTATCCTTGAACCAAATATGGAGAGGTTTATTTTTCAGATATTTAACAGCAATGAGAAGATTCCAGATACCCTTGCTATTTATAGCTAACCAAAAGCTTTTCATCCTCAATGAAAGACTGAAGCTTGGAAGATGTTTAATTCCCCAGCCACCATGAGAAGTGGGGCGAGCCAGAAGATGCAAATCCACAAGGTGGAATTTTTTATTCTTTGATGAAGAGCCCCATAGAAATGAAAAGATCATCTTTCTGAGCTTGTCTAAAATCAAGGTTGGAATCGGAACCAACGCCATCCTGTAAATTGGCATGCTTGATAATATGGAACGAATGAGAACAAGTCTGCCTCCCAAAGACAGGAATCTATTTGTCCAATGAGAGATTTTCTTTTCAAACTTTGAAACCAACCAGAGCCAATCCTTTATCAAGTAACCTGATGGCTTAAGAAAGTAGCCAAGATAACCAAACCCTTTTTGAATATCATCCACCCTGAAAGGGAGAATATCTGTAATTCTATGGATAGTATCCATACTCAGATCATTATGGAGAAAACTTGATTTGTTCACATTAATACTCATACCAGAAGCCTCACAGAAAATATCAAGGATGGCTTTGAAGGCTAACCATTCTTCAAAAGTACCCAGGCCAAATAAGATTACATCATCTACAAAAAGTAAATGAGTGAGAGTTCAAGATGATATGAAATTTTGATTCCTTTAATCTTTCAATTTCGTTTAGCATCCTCAATCAACAGACTAAGCCATTCAATGACCAGAATGAACAATAGAGGGGAAAGAGGGCACCCCTACCTGATTCCCCGAGAGGCAGAAAAAAAGGAGGATGGAGAGCCATTAACTAGCACAACAAAGTTGGCTGAAGAAATGCATCCCATAATCCAATTTACCCCAACAAGGGGAATCCCAATCTGAATGAGAAGAAGACGGATGAAAGTCCAATTTACTCTGTCAAAAGCTTTAGATAAGTCCAATTTAAGAATAAGAGCACTCCTTTTTCTGGAATTGATAGTATGAAGAACCTGTTGAGAAATGGCTATGGGTTCAAGGATTTGACGATTTAAAGAAAAACCAAATTGTTGAGGAGAAATAGCTTCATCAAGGAAAGGCTTAAGCCTCATAGCCGCAACTTTAGAAACGAGCTTATAACAGAGGTTACACAGGGAAATGGGGCGAAAGTCTGAAAAGGAGACAGGCAAATCAACCTTTGGAATGAGAGCCAGGAAAGTAGAGTTGAGAGCAGGAGACACTTTGCCTGAGAATCTGGAAGTTTCCACCACATCAACAAGAAGAGGGCCCAAAAGATCAAAAAAAGTCAAATAGAACTCAATCGACCATCCATCCGGGCCAGGAGCCTTATCTTTTTTAAAGAGTTTTAAAGCCTTTTCAACTTCCAGGATTGTGACAAGTCTTGTAAAGGGTGTTATCTTCTTTGAACTGATAAAAGTTGGAAAGAGACGGATAACCTTGAGTTGAGCTTCCAGATTAGTCAAATGATCATCTTCAAACAAGGTCTTAAAATGACGAACACCAAGGTCTTTAAGACTTTTATCATCTGAAACCCAATTGCCCAAATAATCTTGAAGACTCCAAATTGCATTGTGATTTTTGCGGGCTGATGCCACAACATGAAAAAACTTAGTATTAGCATCCCCTTTTTGAGCCCAAGTAATTCTGCTTTGAAGTCTGGCAGAATTAATTTCATGATCAATCAG
>LPNX010483104.1:0-13956 GCA_001517045.1 Pseudotsuga menziesii
ATGGTTTTGTTGCATTTCAAGATCCACCAATGTATGGTTATATGGCATACTTTGTTTTTGGATTGATGGAATCTAAGGTATTCTCTATTAATCCATTTAAGTTGGTCCCATAGAATCCCATATTGACAATGAATCATTGTAGGGTGGCACCTCATGATTTGGGGGTGTCATTTGTGATGGCACAAAGATCCATCTTGGCATAGATGGATCTGTATAGTGGAACTTTATTCTAGTGTATGGGATTCATATTGTAATCATATAGGGGTTTCAAAAAAATCATTGTCATAGGCAACTCCTAGATAATTAGTTAGATGATAACAAAACTTTACTCCCCCATAAGCAAAATATCCAAAAATTGGAAATTTGAAGAAGGATTGGATTAGCTAACGCTATCCCTTACTCAAATATTTGCACTCACCACTTCCATGTTCATAGGTCAACCAACAAAGTATCCAATTGATTGGAAAATTAAGGAGTTATTCCACAGTGATTCATAAGAAAAATGTTTTGGATTACGAATGACACCTTGTTATGGTCTCAGCGTTAACCTTTGACTATGCGACATTTGATTAGAAAGATTGCAAACCCTTGGATGGGGTGCTAAGGGGATATGATGGGACCAATAACCAACCATTGCAAACCATGAGAAATACTTGGCCTTGCCCAATTGTCACATGCAGGGAAACATATGGCATTGAAAGGTAGGTCATATCACATGCATCTACTTATGACTGGGATTATGGATGAAGTTGATGGTAATCACTCTTTGGGAAAGTGTAGTATGGATCCTTCATGTGGCATCATGCTTATAAGATTATTTTAAGGAATGGTGGCCAAGGGCATCAAAGCTCAAGCTTGATGTATGACTATGTTGTAGTCCTCTGCTACTTCTTTGGTAAAGTGAAATCGCAAGAAAGGGTAGTGGCTCGCCCCCCCTTGTCTCAGTTAATTATTGGCCTAGTGCACAATGATAGTCATCACTTTCGAATCATGTACAATAGTTTAAGGCGATACTCCAAGACCAAAAATTGGTTTCAACTTGTATAACATTTATATGTTATCACCAAGATTGTAATAATGTATTATTTTAAAGTTACATTTAATCTTAATCCCATACATGAAAACAAATAGTACACATACAAATCTATTTACAAATTAATTTTTTTTTCCAAAAACACTCATATATTTATATAATTTACTATATATTCATAAATTATAAATAATAAATTAATTTTCTAATATTAATAATAAAATAAATAAATATTATAAAGAAAAATGGAAATCTACTTTGAAAATTAGGTAAAGGTTTTTATAAGAAAAACAAAATCATATTTATCCTTTTCGAATTACCTTTCAGATTACTTCTTTTTAAGTGTTTCTCTCTATAATGTTTTATTAATTCATTAACTTAGGTTTTTATTTAGCAATTTTATCATCCATAAGTATTAATATTAATTTAACTTTAATACATATAATTTGTTTTATTATCAATTAAAGGGGTTCTTTATAAAACACTTCGTTTTTATCTATTGAGAAAAAAGTTGTTAGGTCGTTTTATAATGTAATCCTTTTGGTGGTTATACTTTTATATATTAATTCATTTATCTCATAATTGTTCACTCTATGGTTAAAATCCTTACCACTAAGAAAAATGGGTTGATTCAAATTTCAAATGAATTTGAACCTCTTGATCGTGACAACTCCATACTAGGACTGTCTTATCCATCACTAGAAGGTTGGTGGTTTTTCCATGCACGCAAGTGCGTAGGTCTAACCTACACGTTTTGGCAAAGAGTGCATTCAATTAGCAAAATGTCGTTGTTCTCCCATGTACACAACTTCTAAGTAAAATATTTTGGAGTTTCCAAACTCCATTATTGTGGATTTCTTCATGGAATTGCTCCCAAAATCTATTATTGTGGATTTCTTCATGGAATTGTAGTTGAAGTGAAAAAGAAAAATGTGTCTATTGATGACTTCATTATGATAATGTGTTTATGAAATCTTAACAAACAAAATACATAGTCTTTATCTCTATTTCTTCCACTTCCTAAATTTTGTATATTTATCTAATATAAAGAATGTTATTAAAAAATAAACGGAACACTTTGTACTAAAATTACCACACTAGACCATAATTTGAAGACTTTGTATTAAGTGGACCTCATCACAATTTGTATTGTAGTTGTAATGAATTATTAGTATACGCCTCTTTAAATCAAGATATGAAACTGTTTTAATGTGATGAATATTAATTATACAATAATATAAAGGTTTTGTTAATGATAGAATCGACACAAATACAATGTTTGCAAATGATACTAACATTAAGTGCAAATCCTAAATAACTTTGGCAAGATAAATTCCTCCAAGAGTGATCCACAATGAGGCTTGAAGAGAAGAGTTGTGATATGCCTCTAAGGAATTTTCTACATATGCATCTCCAATTTCCAGAAGACAATACTTCACTTGATCTCCAATACACTCATGTGCACACACACACACACAGGAACATATAAACACTAGATCCACTACTATAAAATATATATCAATGATAAAACTAGCGGTCTTGTCGAGTCTTATAAAAACTTATATAATTATATGCCAAGGTCATGTAAAAATCCTATAAAAACTATAATTATATGACAAAGTGCCAAGGTCGTGTCCAAATTATTAGCCTATAAAAACTATAATTATATGCCAAGGTGCCAATTTCGTGTCCAAATTAGCCTATAAAAACTATAACTATATGCCAAGGTCATGCAAATTAGCCTTATAATTAACAATATATTGCAAGGTTTAGTGGGTTTAAAGGTTTAGTGGATTTTTTTTATATTCCAAGGTCATGTCCAAATTAACATATCTGGGTTGCATTAACTCAATTTTGTTAATATAGGGATGTGTAAATATATATAATATATATGTTAGAATTTACAAAATTCTAAGACTGCAGATGGATTCAGAGACCCCTTTTTAAGGGGTCTCAAAATCCATCTGCAGTGTTATAATTTAGTAAAATGTACAAATTCATTGTCAAATTTGTAATTTTTTTCATTGCCGGAGTGACAACTAAAAATGACCAAATAAATGACCAATTGTTATGTGGTCATTTTTAGTCTAGATATCCCGTGACCAAATTTGGTCATTTATCTTGGTCGTTTTTAATTGGTTTTTATCCCGTGACCAAAAGTGGTCATTTATCTTGGTCTTTTTTAGTTAGATCACTTAAATTTATCAATTTTGGTCATTTATCCCTTGAAAAAAACTGTGGTAACCAAAAATTTTGGTCTCTTGGTCACTAATCTCTCATTTTCCACTAGTGACAGACCACGCAAAACTGCCCAGTACCATTGCATACCAAAGAGTGCCGAGAGGCACAGTGAAAATAATGAGTTAGGGTTAGCTCGTGGCTCTTTTATTCTCTCGTTGCAGGGCTGAAATGTTGCCACGCCAACGTTTAAATTTTATGCCAAGAGTGGGTAAGTTGTATAGTCAACCGATAACACAACGGAGGAATTGATCCAAATCTTTTGGCGAATGATTATTTTTCCAAGGTCGTGGAGCTTTAAACTATACCCTGCATGCATGCATTGATACATTATTAACCTCCATAAACAAGTCAACTATAATAATCATTGGATTACTAGTTAAGGGTTTTATAATCTCGATGTTGGGAAGGAACTTTACCTTTGAGTTTATATATAGTTTATGTTATTTGTTTTTATGTAGTTTATATTATTTTAGTTATGTATACATTCTTTTGGGGAATAGATTATAAAAATGTATATATCATGATGGTTTTATGAAGTGAAAACTTGATACTAAATTTTACCCCTTTGTCCTTTTTTTTTGTACAGAAACTGAAGTCTCACATCAAAAACAAAATATAATGTAAAGCAGAGAGACCTTGATATTATTTATTGTTCTCTAGGAATTTTCCTAGAACCATAAAGTAAATTTAATCTCTAAACCTAGAAAATCTTATCTTCTCTTAATGAGTTGATGACTTTTCAACGATTTACAAATTGTTCCAGTAGACATTTTCATATTTGAAATTTCAGTTCAAGGCTTGGTAAACAATAAAACAAACCAATGAATTTAGTCGATGCTAGTTATATATATATATTTTTTATTTTCCACATAGTATAAAACCTTACAAAGGGAGTATGATAGTAGAATGCTAAGATATATTCTTCATACTTATCTTCCAAATAGATTAGGGCTCATTATTAGAGCAGAGATTGTAATTTGAAACTGATAAGATAGAGAAAGAATGAATTACCTTAGAAGACCATGTTTTTCCTCAGAAGATAACCTCAGGAACAAACATGACATGGCAGAAATAGTTCTTCCAAGTTAAAATACCTTGCAGCTTTTAAAAGAAGTTTTATGTATCAGTCTTCTTTCGACTCAGTTTGTTTGTATAGATTTAATTTCTTACTATAGACTTTTCGACCATGTTTTTCTACTGTGATTCTTAAAAGAATTGACAAGTTATTATATAGAAAATGCAACTGCATTAAAATAAAGAAATTGACATATCTGTGTGAACAATATGTACTTCTGCTAGAAGGAATTTAAAATGATTATACCTTAACTTAAATTTTAATGCTTGGTCTCTATCTTCAACCTGTTTGCTTACGACAAACTTGTAATTTTTACTTTAAGGTTTTAATGACTGCGCCACAACTTCTTACTTGTACCTCTATAAGAAAAATAGAAACCGCTGTGTTAGCTCGAAAGCTAAGTAAGCCTGGTGACGCATAACAGATCACCTTATGGTCACAAGAAGGAAGAAAAGTCAGTAAACGGAAAGTATGTTTTTATAACTAAGCATACTACCCGATAACTCCTTAACCAGCTGTTAATAAAATTAAATGGATTATTAAACACCTTTTAAACTACTTACATTAATATAACTAATTAATGTCAATTGAGATATTTATCTGTAAAATTATGATTCTAAAATTTTTAAATTTTTCGAAATTTCGGGGTTTTGACAGAACCCCTCACCCTAAGGTTGCATGCCTCGATGCTTATTTTATTCATTGATTTAAAGAACTATGGTTCCTCTTAGTAAGAGGCAATGTAATTTCTGTATTGGTGTTTCAATTTAGGAAAGCCTACCCTAAGAGCATGTGGATAACATGGTCACATAGGTCTTTCCCAAACAAACTTGTAGAACAAGTTACAACATGAAAAAACACTACTCCATTATGTTTTTTTAGCTTGGGAGAAATTTACCAAGGGTCCTAGAATGAGTTTGGGAGCAAACTTGCAAGTTAACATCAAATAAAAATTGTGACTCAAATTGACAAACAATTGAATCCATTTGATTCCTATCATCCAAGTATAGCTAGTGCACCCCTTACCTCATGGTTCAATGACTCAAATATTTTTTTATTCGTCATTTTGGAGAGCTAGGGTTTTTCTCAATAAGAAGCAATGCAAATTTTGTTTCTAGTGGTGCAATTTGGAAAATTCTAACTTGAGATTGTGTAAATAGCATGGTCACTTAGGCATATCCCAACCAAAACTTGTAGCAACTTATGGCAGTTGAAAATGCCTCCCCATTAGGTTTTATGCCCGAAAACAGATTTTGCAAGTGTTACTGAATGAGTTTTAGAAGCACCCTGCAATTCAATATAAAATGAAAACCATGGCTTGGATTGAAAAACTATTAACTTTATTGGATTCTTGATATCTAAACATAACGACGGTACTTTACACCCTAAGGTTCCATGGGTCAATTTTTTTCTTATTAATCGATTTGGAAAACTAAGGTTTTTCTCAGTAAGAGACAATGCAAATTTTGTATTCAATGGTCCAATTTGGGAAATCCCATCTTGAGATCATGCATATAGCATGGTCGTATGGTCGTTTCCAAAAGAAACTTGAAGCAACTTACGCCACAAAAAAAAACTGCTCCATTAGGTTTTATGGCTTGGGACAAATTTACCAAGAATCCCAAATGAGTTTGGGAAGAAACTTATGACTTGACATAAAATGAAAACAATGACTCAAATCAATGAACCTTCAACTTTGTTGGATTCCTTTTATCCAAATATAGCTAGGGTACCCCTAACCATAGGGTTCCATGGCTCAAAGCTTTTTTTATTCAACGATTTCGAGAACTAGGTCTTGCTCAGTAAGAGGTTATGCAAATTTTGTATTCAATGGTCCAATTTGGGAAATATTACCCCAAGATCTTATGGATATCATGGTCACATATTTCTTTTTGGGGCTCGTGTGAGGGTCTAAATGGATTTATTTGGGGTAAAAAAACCTATCCCTAATTCCATGGTACATGATATTATTCTACAATACGATACCTTTCCAATTGTCCAAAGATTTCCACAATCATATGCAAAAGTTATGCCTCCCGCAATTTAACCTATCCCTTTGACCACCATGGTACCAACTTGATTCTATGTTATATCCCATTTTTCACACATGTTGATCGAGTCACATGTGGAACTTCAAGAAAATTCTATAAGGACCAAAACACTGACCCTAATTGGGATTTGAGGCATGCAAAAACCCTAAAATTAACCCTATAATATTATCGAGCTTTGTTAAATATAGTGTCGCTACAAGAAGAAGGGGTGCATTCTTTCGATGTAATGTATCCTTCCATAGTTGAGAAACAACACTAGCGAGTGGATATTATAGCATAACATATGAGATAGGAGATAATGTAGTAGCCATTATGGTCATAGATTCATTGATAACTCCATAAAGAGTACCATTTCCCTTGTATTTGGAATTTGACATAAAGAGCAAGGCATGGTCCTCAATTGTGGCTATGTTTTTCCCCATAGTGTGTTTCCCCAAGGTATATATTATGTTATTGTGTGTGTTGTGTACTTATTTTATCTAGATGTTTCTCTTTCATTTCCATTGTATTTAGTATTTTATGAAATTAAATTAACACACTGAACTAAGTTGTAATATTTGTTGTGATTAACTGATCCAGTGGAATATCCATGGTAGTTGAGGGATCAACAAATTTATAATGTTTTTATCTAGCAACTCAGAGTACTTATTAAGGAAATTATAAATTATTTCAAATAAATAAATACCACTTGTTTCAAGGAATTTTGCAAGCGGTGCGGGCACTGCTTGTTCCTCTACCCTATAAGACACAAGTGTAGAACAAAAAAGCACAACAATATAACCTTTCCCTAGTTATTCAATTTGATAAACATGAAACCAAAATCATACCTCAGGCTTAAGTCCCTTTGTCTTTATTCCAAAATTTTGCCTTGCAATCTTCAATACCTACAATAGAAATCAAAAGACAAAAGCGCAAAGTGAGGGCATCATGAAAAATCAATCATCTATGTTAGTGATAAAGGAGTCTAACGACATTTAACCAATATTAACACACATTAAATATGGGAAAGGGGAATACTTTTGTATTAATGATGAAGAGAGTAAAGTTACAACCAATCCTTTATGTTGTCTGCTTTATCGTCCACAATAGAACTACAATCCTTTGCACTTACAACAATCTCTTCACACATAATCTCACTCTATCTTTCCTCTAAACTAGATCTCAATCAACCAACATAAGGGTGATTTCTTTGACCTCCTTCACTCACTCCACGAACGCTTAATTTATAGGCCATATTTCATGAGATTCACTTAGGAAATGGATAGGAGGTGATCCCAACAGGTGAGGAAGGCGAATGCCACATCTCCCAAGCTAGTAGGAACCAAATCCACAGAGGATTTTGTAAGGAAGCTTCTAGAATCTTATTTTTTTCATGTTTTTGGTTGATCGACACACTTGGATTCAGGTGAAAGAGCACCGATTCTTTTCACTCAACTATGAGAAGCACCGTTGGTACCTACTGCCAAAAGCGAAATAGGAGCCGATGCTTTTTTCTCCACAAGACAGAGAACCATCGGCACTCTGTCATAACTGGGAAAAAGCGTCGGTATTCCTAGGGATGGAAAAAGTTGCCAAAGGAATCTCAAGCTAGTCTTTCTAAAAGGAAAACATGTAACTATGGAATTTTCAGGTGCAACAAAATGCCTCCCGAAGTATGAGGCTAGAAGAAAGTCATAGGTGAAATAGTTTGCAATATATCAATCTAGTATAGAGGCAATGAGAGATGAGCTCATAACTGACACTGACTTATCTGACTTGATCATGGCTATAGACCAATACACCTATAGATCCATGATGATGACTATGTCACGACTACCAATAATACATTGTAGATCCATGAACGAGTACGTAGGAGGCAGAACATGGTTACGAAACATACAAAGTAGATCCATTTTATCTGACCTCAAATAGTGAACACAGCCACCAGACATACAATGTGTATCCATGTGAATACTTCAAATGATCTTCAACCACAACATGAGGATAGGAAAATATAGTGATGAAGCCTGACCGCTCAGGGTATTCATGCCAATCCCAACCGATATGATTCTAACCATGTGAATAAATTTTTTGACGTTGAACATGGAAGAAACCACTTGATCACCAGTCATTGATGTATATTGTTAACAAGTGAGAGGGAAATCACCATTAATTTCAATAATCCCTAAGGTATATCAGTACATTCTCCCTAGTGTGAATAGATGTTTTGAATTCAAACACTTGATAAAATATTTTAATCAAAGGTCATTGATGAAAACTTGTTGTTGAAAGCGAGGAAACCTACCATTGAGGCATGCAAAATTCAAGGTACTTGACTAGGTCTCTAAGTCTAATTCCCAGATGATGAGATCAAGTTGACAGGAATAGACTCGTCAAAGGAGCGCCATGATGATTCTTCTATCAGTGACACAAAACATGGAACAATAGCTGATTTGAGGTGATGAAATTGAATCAGACACGACTAAATTTATGAATAAGTAAAGTTATTGATGATTTATTTTTCGGAAGAGACACCCTTTGAGCAATTTGCGGCACGACAAATGACTTGGCAACATTGACTTGACGAGACTGAAACTAGGTGTAATGCAAGGAATATGACAGAGCGTTCTTTTAATTGACTCACAAAAGTGGATCGACTCGGAGACAAGCTGAAAAGTTGTTGTTGAAAGCGAGGAAACCTATAATTGAGGCATGCAAAATTCAAGGTACTTGACTAGGTCTCTAAGTCTAATTCCCAGATGATGAGATGAATTCGACAGGAATAGACTCGTCAAAGGGGGGCCATGATGATTCTCCTATCAGTGACACAAAACAAGGAAAAATAGTTGATTTGAAGTGATGAAATTGACTCAGACATGACTAAATTTATGAATAAGTAAAGTTATTGATGATTTATTTTTCAGAAGAGACACCCTTAGAACAATTTGCGGCACGACAAATGACTTGGAAACACTGACTTGACGAGACTGAAACTAGGTGTAATGCAAGGAATATGAAAAAGCATTCTTTTAATTGACTCACAAATGTGGATCAACTCGGAGATAAGATGAATACCCAACTATTCAGATATGCGAATGCAAACAGGTTCCATGTTCAAAGGTGGAATATAAACTGCCATAAATACAAATGAAAAACATTCCATTTTCCTTTAATTTCCCCATATTGAAGGATGCACGCCTATTTTCATTTTTATGAGTCCAAAGAGGGTAATAACCACTCGTTGTAGCTCATCAAGCGATAAGTCCATTCTCACATGTTTTATGAACCTGATAAAGGAGGGGTTCATTCCCAGATAGGGTCCTTCATCTATTGATTTTTATGAGTTCGATGAAAGTGAACTCAACACCGTTCATGTTTAGAGAGTATGAACGAAGACACAAGGAGACTCCAAAAGGTCCGTTTTCATAAATAACCCTAATTGGTCTGAAAAATAGATAAACTAATACCAATTAGTCGGTCGTTCTGATACTTTTACAAGCATTAACGAAACAAGTTTGCTTGGAAATATTTTTGTGTTTTTATGGAGACTGAAAAGATATTAACTATAAATCCGTAACGGGTTCTCTTTTTAATAATCCAGTTTTTATGAGTCTAAAAAAGCAACAAAAGTGGACTCGACACTCTTTTAGTTGTTGTTGAACAACCATGTGAAAAATGTAAAAAAACGCTCGGTACTTTTTCATTTCCAATCTAATCTTTAAAAAGACAGCAAGAGCTTAAACCATAGCCACGAGCCATATAGATTTGACCTGGAAGCTTAAAAGGAACATTAAAGCCAACTCTGTTATGAACTATATAAAACAATTATAATAACCCACTTTATTAAAGTAATTTTTGAATTAAAAAATAATTTCTAATTAAATAATAATAATAAGAAGACCAAAATTGCTATAAATAGGAGGTAGTAGTAAAAAGTTATTACCAATGTTATTTTACCATTTGAAGAACTTGGAGTTGGAGCAAAAACGGGAAAGTTTCTCTCGGTGATTACGAGTGCTATGGTCCACCGTTTCTTAAACTACTTAGAGGAGGTAAACGTAAAAACCATTCTTTTCATTCCCACGATAATAATCTTTGCTTTTGATCGAAGATGGAGTGTTTTTAGGGCATTTTAGAAACCCGACCTACGTGTTGAGCGGTGCCATTTTTTCCAAACATGAGCGCGACGACGCTCTGTCATGCTGGGACAAGTACACCGTAGGCGATTTGTCCAAACCTGATAATAGAGACTACACTTGGTGCTCTACAGTGTTGAGACATAATCACCATAGGCGCTCTGTCTGTAGCCGGTAGAAGCGTCAGGTGCTTTGTCCGTGCAGGAAAAATGCGCTGCAACTAGGGTTTTTTCAAAACACCATGCCCTCCATCCATTAAAATCATTTTTTTTGTCTTTCTTTCATCAATGAATTAGGTTATAATGCATGTTTATGATGTCTTGCAGGTCCAAAATGACATCCAACCCATGGTAATATGGAAAGAGCGTGAGCATGAAATAGCAAATTTCCAAGTTGTCAAAGATCCGGCCACTATAGAGGCCTTGCATAACTGTGGGTTACTAAAATATTTCAGGGTGCTAGTCATGAAGGCTTATATACACCTCTTAGACTATATTATAGACATGTGGGACCCCTAGCAACAACACTTTGTGTTCTGGACCCACACTTTGACCATTGACATTGAGGACATATACTTCTTGACTGGGCTATCTCAGAGAGGGAGACACACGGTTCTTGTTGATGTAATTGTAACTTCGGAATTTATTCACTTGTATATTTATCTATTGTACCCCGATGTTTATTCTGGGAAGCATCTATAATGTAATTGAGTCATGTCATATCCCGATGTTCCTATCGGGAGATTCAATAATGTAAACAAGTCATGTAAAGTCATTGTGGGTAACCCTCTTATTGATCAAGGGTTAAAGTCCTCGCACTTGTGGGTCCCTAGGGTTATCAGAATATCCTAGATAAGTGAGTTATTGTAATTTGGGGCAATAGTACCCACCATTGTGTTAACGTTAACCCTCCTTGTTGATCGGAGGGGAAAAGTCCCCACAAGTTGTGGGGCACTATGGTTATTAGAATCTCCTAGAGATGTTGGCTCTAGTAAGTAATTGTTAAGTGAGGCCAACATGTTGGAGTGGAAATTAAGTGAACGAAAGAATATAAATAGAGATTGAGCCTCTCTATTTATCACACACACACTCACTCACTGGGGCGCATGAGTGAGAGAGAAGTTGCTGAGACAAGAGAGAGACTATTGCTGTCGAGATATCATCTTAATGTTTTGGGGGTTTTACTTTTGGTGCCGATTCTATATTTGAGGAAGTTGTGGGGTTATGGTTTCCCCAAGAAAAATATTTGTGTCCATTGTCTCTTGTGTTTGATTGTTGTTCTTGTTATTCTCTTAGTTAAATATCCTAAGATAATGCTAGCTTGAATGATAAAAATCTATCATGGAATTAGAGCTAACCTGAGAAGTAGACATTGTGAAGCTGTAGAAGCTAGGGATTCTTACTTTTTGGGTCTCTCTCCACAATCCAGCAGAAAAATTATACTAGGCTAACTCTCCCTTGAAGGGCGCAACTTTCTATTGAAGCAGAATTCGATTCCGAGCATTTTCAGTTTTTGGTGCGGGAAATTAGGTCTTCTTACAGATGAGGAATTTTTGAGTAAAACTGGAATAGGATAAGAGAAAAGTGCAAAATAAACTTCTAGTCATCCAGTGGCCAAATTACACCTCTAAGAATTGCATATTACCTCTTAATGATATCTTTGGCTTCAAATGGTGATATTGCACCATTAGAAGAAAAGTTATGCATTTGGTTATTAAGGAAATAAAGGATGGTATTATGGGAAACACACTTTTAAAGTGAAATTTATGAGTTACATATCATGCACACAATATGTAACTCATCATGCACATGCGATATGAAACCCATTGAAAACTCAAGAGTGAGCTACATATCACCGAAGTAATATGCAACTCACCAATGAGTAATATATTGCGTGAAAGATATGCAATTCATTGTATATAAGCCATCAATAAGTTACATATTGCGTGCGTGATCTGCAACTCATCAATGAGTTGGACATTGTGCACATTATATCCTATGTTATTTTTAAAACTAACAAATGACCTGTCGTTCCTCTCAATTTCATTATTACAGTCTCGACGCATAACAAGTATGACTATGACTGTGAGTGAAATTTAATGGACAACCACAATCACCATTTGCCTCTACAATTGTTTCTACAAATCTCTCTCATTAGGTATATCTCCTGATTTTTTGAAGTTTGACTTTTATTCAAATTGTTTTGAATTCCTTATTATTGTTAGACACCTCACCTTTATCATTTTAGAAGATATGTAGTGAAACTATAAATCTCTTAATTTTTCTTCATTCCCACCTCCTCTTCATCCACATGAATTATTTAAAAAGATCCCATTTCCATGACAATTTTGTCACCTTAACGAGATAATCTTGCAATCTAATATTTTATTGAATTTTCATTTGCCCCATTCTATCTCCATCTTACATATGATACATTCAAAAAGGTCCAAGAACACCATAAATTTGGAAAATTTTCTCTCTACATTGGATAATGTGTTATGATCACCTCTAAATTAATGAATAAACATGGAAGTCATTGCCAATTTCCTTTTAGTGCATATTTATTCTAAAGGAGTCCATGATACTTAATCCATATAAGGTGTGAATCCGTTGTTTCCTTCCTAGGACCAAACCATGGAAACTACCTCTTTAGGTCTAGAAATGAAGGACCACATAACCATTTCCCTACTATAATTTGTAAACCATTGATTTTTGAGAAAAATGTAAAAACCTATCCAACCCCAAGTGGGTATGTGGAACTATGTATCATATGCAATAATCCCTATCCAAAACTTCTCTATCCAAAAGTCCAAGGGTACTTTAAGGGGAAAATTCCAATGAAATTCCCTAATAGCGATCTTGTATTTAAGGATAGGAACTCAAATCCCTTGTTTGAAATGCACTGAAGGTAACCCATACCCCAACACTTGCTAGGAATTTATTTAGAGATGTGACCTCCTCCCTATGTTTATTTATATCTTATAGTGTTTAAGGATTTAAATATTCAATTATCTTCCCCTTGTCCCCTAGGGTTATTAAGCGGTAGGGACTAAGCCCAAATCTGTAATCTTTTTCCTTGCCATTCTCTAGACACTTCCTTATATGGAGAGCACTAGCCACTTTCCATTGTTTGATGATATATTCCCTAGACCTAAACAAATAATTTGAAAAGTTCCTCTTTCCCTTCCTATGAGCAATCCATCAAATCTCTCCCCTCCATGATGCTCATTGGTAGGGAGGAACGGCCTCCTAAAGCTATTGTTTTCCTTTCCTCAACAAGTTCTATGTTATTTTATTTTACTGTCTTAGTTAAATAAATCTTAGTTTAGATGTTACATGAATGTTATTAGTTCTAAGTTTGTAAATTGTTGAGTTAGTATTCTTATTAGACTGTTAATAGAAATGAAAATGATTTAGGAAAATAATGAAATAGAAAGGATTTAAA
>LPNX010483165.1:0-30692 GCA_001517045.1 Pseudotsuga menziesii
ACCTATACGGTGTTTGACTTTTAAAGCAATTTGATTGGCTAATGCATAATGACATGGAATTTGGGTGAAAAGTTAAAAGGCCCATTTTGGGTTGAAATTTCCTATACTGATCCATTCATTTTGCCAGTTCAGCGAATCAACACTGAGTTCTGGGCGAAATTAGAGAACCTTTGCAAAAAACAGGCTTTTGGCAGTTAACCATCATGCTGATTTTGTGCCTTAACCGCCGAAAGTCAGTCCTTTTGGCAGCTAATGAGCTCTGTGGGGCTCGCCTAAGCTGCCAAAACCCGTAGAATTCCTGAAAAAACTGCCTTTGGAAAAAACCAATTTTCTCAGCTGTCCGATGTCCGTTTTGCATGTTCGAATAGTCGATTTTGATCTACAGATCACGAGCTATCCACTGGTGCTTTCAGATTTGAATTTGTAGTTCTATAAGGCTGTCAAAATTTCCCCGCAATATCACGCGATTTCAGCAAAAAATTACTCTTGAGTTATTTCATGTGACAGGGAACAGCGTGGGATTTAGGCATATTCGTTTAGAAAACTGAGGCTTGCAATAGGTAGTTCAGGCTGCTTCTGCCATATATAATGACCTTAGATCTATCAAAAATGAAATTTGTAATCATCTCTTGTTGACATTGTGCAGAGCTTTGTAATAGACTAATGTCTGTTGTTGACATGTGAAAACCCTGTTTTCAGTGTTATATAAGTTGCATAACAGAGCCATTGAAGGCAATGCAACCGTGAGCTGACTGCTTCTATTTATGTGGTTGTATAGGTGCTCCTTTGCAAGAGTTGATAAAATCTTTTCCCATCCTGGAATGCTGACCACAGGCTGTCATATAGTCTGTCATATGCTCTACCCAATCTCATCTTCCTTTCTTCCCAGAGAAGATTTTGCTTTTCTTGACTCTTCATAGAGACATTCTGTGAGTTTGTTGCAACCAATTGTATGATTATATAGGTAATGGATGTATCCAGATGCTACATTTAGGCCATTAACCACTTCCATCATCAGTGGTGAGGAAACTATTGTCCTTAAACTCAGCAAGAAGAGTTAACAAATTTGGCTTGTGTGGGGACCGCCTCATCTGGCATTTTTGTGACAGTTGCTCCATTGAATCAGAAAGCTGGACTCTCATCTAAAGCATGCTGGTGATGGATCCGCCAAGAAAAGATCTTCAATACAGAAGAAGCTTGACATTCTTCTGATTTCTGGAAAGCAAAAAGACTGTGACCATACAATGTGACCATCTTCAAACTGAAAAAGCTTCCCTGCCATACTGCTTTACGAACCAATAGTAATGGGTACTTTATATATTATTCCTGATCCTCACTACATGTTTACACACTTAAGCAACGAAAAAATGTATCTCTGCAAAGTATCTAAAATATGCGTTGATATGCAAAAAATAATCGGAATGACCAATTATAGGGATGATCTGTGGGTTTTCCAGAACCAATGTGTTTCTCGATTTGCTTTACCCGTAAAAACCCCAATGTGCCAATGAAGCAGATCTTGATTTCATAGCAGCCATCAAAACTTGCAATAAAGCAAACCCATTAGAATTCAGTCGCTCCACATCTAAATCCAGGGACGACATTTGACCAAGAGATGACATACAATGTGATGGCTGAACTGAAGAATGTAGATGATTGCTTCCTTGAGCATCTATTGCACCTTGTTGCATTTGATGTATCTGAGAAATCTGGTTACTAATTAGTCTTCGCATCTGGAAGTTCTTTTGATGGTTACAACAGGCTCATTTGACGTGTGGATGAGTACGGGCACGATCTTTAAAACTTGCACATGGAAATATTTTCGGCAGCTAAATTCATTTTGACCAACCACCTTAGCTACCGAAAACAGCCTGTTTCAGCAGCTAACTAGGCTAAAATAGACCATTTATATTGCCGAAAGCTGAAATTTTTGATTTTGAAGGCCAAGACTCACAAAAATAAAAAAATTTACCCATTCTATCATCCAAAATGACGGTGGTCAATTTGGGAGATAACATGGCTCAACAAAATACTAACATGCAAAACATAATCGTCCAATTAGAAAGATCCCAACAAAATAGTGAACTGAGGTTTCCTCCAAAGAACCTAAACAAAGGACCTCCGTAGTAGAGACCTCACTCCTTTTTGGAACCAACTAATGCGGTAAGTGAATTATCATACTATTGCAAAGCATGTCATAGTTTCCACGATGAGAGAACATGTGCCCTTTATCCACAATATACCAGGAACAACGCTCCATTTGAAGAGGACTATGTAGAGGTATGTAATTTATTTGAAAAAAAGGCAGTTTGAATTGTCTAATGATTATATGTAGGAAGTAAGGAGAAGCTCAATCGATGTTGAAAGAGTGAATAGGATATTCGGTGAAATGCCTAAGCGAGAGAAAATTAGGAAATCGTATGAAAATATGACCCCTGGAAATGATTATCAAAAGCAAAGGAGGCTCACGACAACAAATACCGAAGGGGCGAGGGTTTCTCCCATCATAGGTTTAAGTAATTCTTCTTTGGTTGATTTGGCTACTGATGAACCTTTAAATATTGACATCACATGTAACCTTGGTACCATGAAGATTCTAGTACTCCTAATAGAACTAGTCAAAGTTCCCTCTGTCAGAAAACAAGTTGCTGAATTACTACATTTTCAAGAAGGAATTATAGAGAAATGACCAGTAGTGAATCAAAACGATGAAGGAGAAGATCCACCAATCATATTATCAAACATGCTACCGACCGAGAATAAGAATCCTACACATAAACCTTTTTTATCTCCTTATGCATTGGTGATTTGGTTTTGCATAATTGCATGTTTGACTCAAGAGCATCAACTAATGCTATACCTTTAGCCTTGATGAAAATACTAGGATTGCAGGTGTCGAGGCCATACAGGAACGTGTGCTCCATGGATTCCATAGAATTAAAAGTTTGCGGTGTGGTGGTGGACATCCCCGTGCGACTAACTGTTCATCCTAGCATAAGCCTAAAAATGGATATTGTGGTGATCAATCTTCCATAATCATGGGGAATGATTCTTTCTAAAAAGTTTGTAGTAAAACTTGGAGGTCACCTACAAATGGACCTTCCTTATGCAACTATTCCCACTCCAGAAGGAAGCTACATCAACCTTCAAAGAGAAACAATGAGGAAACACCACGTAGAGGACCTTGTGGAACTGGAAAATCAATACATATACCAACATGATATTGGTTCCTATGCAGTATTGGCTATAGATCTTCCTCCTTAGAAGGACATCTATAAGTTTTGGATACTATATTTCGATGGGGCCAAGTCTCAAGCAGGTATGGGGGTAGGTATTGTATTAATTTCTCCAAGACATGAGCATCATTATTTCTCTTTTCAATTAGAATTTGGTGGCACTAACAATGTTACTGAGTACGAGGCTCTTTTTCTTAGGATAAATGTTGCTAAATATTATGGTATTCAATTACTACATGTTATAGGTGATTCTGATTGTCATGTCCCCTCCCACCCCAGAGGAGAGAACGTGACTCAACTCTTCTACATGAGTTACTTATCTTTGAGTCTACATCTATATGATGATTCCCAATTTTTTTTCTTTAAATATCTACACAAGAAATAATTTCTCCTACTAACATTCTGATCTAGAAGGTGCATAACTCTTTATCTTCCCCAATCGTAGAGAAATCGAATGGTGGAGAATAATCCCACAGAAAATCAACGGTGTGGAGAGCTTCACTTGCAGAATTGGAAACACATCAAAATTTCACTCTTGCACCCTGCATCCCGCATGCTGCATTCCACATTTCGCATCCTGCATGTGGAACGATCGCTGTGGAAATCAAAGTTGCGAAAATAAAAATTTACCATAGTCATTTTTGCATCCCGCATCCCACATTCTGCATTCCGCCTCCTGCATGCAGAATGGCCGCTGCAGAGATCAAAGTTGTGGAAATCAAAATTTACCATAGTCATTTGTGCATCCCGCATCCCACGAATTACAGAAGGGAAATACAGAAAGTAGATTTTGCTAAATGACATTTATGCATCCTGCATCCTGCAAGTTGAGGAAAGGGAATTGCGAAAAGAAAAACTGAGACTCCAAACATCTGCAAGGCGCATTTGTGTATCCCGCAGGTTGCGGAAGAAAAAATATGTGGAAAATTGATCTGTTCATGAAATTTTCTAAGTATAAAACTGATTTTCAACGTCCAGGCCATCACCAATTCAGTCGATCTAACTTCAGAACAAATTAGAAAATCCATTGAATTAATTACACACATATATTCATCATTCATGAAAGATACAGCTGAAACACAACACATTCCATTCAAGCATTCATCATTTCATATTAATTTATAAACAAGTACAGTTGCAGGGATTGAAACACAAAAGATACTTATTTTTATTAGAATCTTGTCCCGCAACCAGCTATATTGCTGCTGTTAGTGCCATAAATTGTTCTGAGACTACTAGAAGAACAAGCCAAAACAATCTCAAATAAAAATAAAATAAAATTGGTTTTAAAGGTTTTGGTTTTAAAAAATTCATCATTAACGAGGAAATAAACATCCACAAGCTAATACAAAACTGAATCATGCAAGTTGGATAAACTGGGGATCAAACACATCCCAATAAGCCATAAACATTACACATGAAATAGTAATTCCACCCATAGCCTACAAGCATTTACATGAATAAACCTTTAAACACGAAATGAAATTGTAGACTGAGCAATCAACCAGATCAGAAATGAAAAAGCATGACAGGTAAAAAGGCTTATGATTTTATATATAATCAATAATAGTCATCCACTTACATAAGAGTTATAAATGCTAGCTTGAGAAATCAAAGCTCCAAAAGCCTCTCCTTGAGTGAAAAATCCCACACAAAACTGTATGTTTGTCTTCCTTTTATCATTACAAAAGTAAATTAGTTTCATAACTACCTTCTACATCGAAATTTGAAACAATTACATCAATTATTTACATGATAACTCAAAATATTTAAAGACAATTAACCAAAAAATAACAAATCGGATTTGAGGAAATTTGGCAAATTTCTGAAAATTTGGGTCTCAAATATGCCTTCATATCTCTCGATCTAGGACACCTGTACAAAAAAATGAGAGAGGTTTTTTTAAATGAGTCTATTGTGAACAAAAACCTCTCTTGGTTTGTAAAATTTCCCCTTCAATTGATCGAAATACTTGCTGGAAATTTGTGACTAAAACAGGAAATTATTAAATAATTCAAACCCTGAAAATACGCCACAAATATGAACTTGATTCTCTCAAACGATAACATCTGTTGCAAAACGGAGAGAGGTTTTTGTGAATGAGTTTGTTCTAGACAAAAACCTATTTTTGGTTTTCATAATTCATTTCCATCACGTTGTAATATTATCCTAATGATAATGAAAAAAATAGGAAGAAGAGAGTTTCTACATGAATCTCCTCGTGAAAATATTTGATAAAGGACTAAAAAATGAGGGTTAGATTATAAATCAAACTTGGAATAAAATTTTATTATAATTTTTTGAAAGCTTAAATATATGCATATTAACTAATAAGCCAAAAAGACAAACCTTAAAACTAAATTAATGAAATAATTCAATCATTAAAAGCATTAAATCCAACAAAAATTATTGATTGTCAAAAGTTCTTAAAATCGACATAAAATGTAAAATAATTTTAAACCAGGAGTTGAAAATTAGGACAAAAAGAGCAGATAAACTATGAACAAGATATATTTATAACATCTGGCTCTTGTTACGGGATGAAGTCCTCCTTGTGAGGCTTTAAGAACCTGTAGACCTTGTTCCTTATTCATTGGTTGATGGAGTCATTTACCAAATCTTTGCAACTTTCTCAAACTCTGAACACATACCTCTGAAATGACAAAATAATTCTACAAACCAACATACTAAAAATAATCTATATGCTCATATAACGAGCTTATTCGTATATTTACTCCTACTTCTAATCGGAGGAAACAACCCAATCAAGTATAATCATACTTCTAGTGAAGCCAAGAAACCATTTGACTGAGAATCATAATTCCATGCATGCTATCATTTGAGAAAACCAACAAAAATTGTGATAAATGTAATAAAGATTCTGTAGGCACTTGATACTTATGACTGGAAATAGGAAGTATGCCAAAATCTAGAGCATTAGAAACCTTTGAAAAATACAACTCCATCCAATAAGCCACGGGATCATGAAATTTCTGATTTAAAACTTCAATGTCTTTGTTATATTCATCATCAAGTGAAGCATTCTCTTCCTCTCCATTTCTGTTATTTTTAAACTTTGGCTCAAGAATGGAAACCAAGGGCTCTTCAAACTGCTTCTCAAACTTTAAATAAAACCCTTGATCAAAACATGAATAAATAAAATTATGAAAGTGACCACAAGTCAAGAATGGAAGCTTATTTCTTATATCAATAGTAAGAGGTTGATAAGCAACAACTTCTTCTTCATGACATGATAATCTCGTAGCAGGAACTAGGAAATTTCTACTATAATCCACTGAAAGTATATTATCATTGAAAAAGTCAACAAACTGATATGAAGAATCAACACAAGCGTAATTTATATCCTTGTTCATATGAAAATCTGAAAATGATGAAGAAAACTATCTTAAATCTGAGTGATACCTACGTTATTCTTCCTGTTCATAAGCTTGTATATCTTCAACATGAGATCAATCTCGAAGCATTTTGCAAGCTCGGATGTTCTCCTACACTCCTTTTGTATACTCAAACAATTATCTTAAAGATGATGATTTCCTTTCTAACAGGAAAAAGACAAGATCTGAATGTTGAGCCATAACATAATATACCATAACAATTTTTTCCAAAGGTATGATCTCCGTAGGTATATTGATATAAAAAATTTGAAACCTCCAATTAAATTTAGTAATTGGCTCATATTTCTCCCTTTTCAAACTATAAAATTCGGAAAGAAATTGATCATAAGATTTATTCTTACCCCAATACTTAAAAACTACATAATGTAACTCTTCCCACGATTCTATTGAATCATCTTTTAAATTTAGGAACCAAAACCCAACATCTCCAGCAAAGGATTTCAAAAATAACATCATGGAAACATCCTCATGCATGATTTCAAGATTATCAATGAAATTATGGAAAGATCCTAAATTCTTCTCTGCCGTAATATGGTCTTTTCCAGTAAAATGGGGAAGATATTCAACAAAGTAGGAAGGGTAAGGATGTAAGAGAGATGGAAGCCTAAGAGGTTTAAGCATCTTCTGTCTAAGTCTAGACTGAAAATCTATGAGTTGAAAATGAGGTTCAACAAGCTGTTAAGAAGTTTCAGCAGTGATGGTAGACGGTAATGGATCAGCTTTATTCTCTACAAGATGTCCAGAATAATCATGTTCAAGAGATATGGGTATATGTATATCATGTTGCACATGTATTTCAAATGAAGGAATATGATCAACATCAATAAAACAAGAAGAATGCAAACTTTCTTCTTCCAAAGAGGGATATGTACCTGACTCGATTTATGATCATCGGAATAGACAAAACAAAAAAATAATTCTTTTGACATGTAATGGGAAAGACAGGAAATAAATGATGAATAAGAATAAAACCTCATGGAGTAAAGTTACAAGCTGATACCCAGACTTTCCATTTGGATTCTTCATTTTTCTATCAACAAAATTCTCCTTGCAGTGGAATCACCAGTGAAAAATTGTAGTCGAAAATATTTTCTAACTTTGTTCACCTCTAGAAATCAAATGAATAATGATATCCCAGGGAAGATATACTTCATCTTCGTCTACGGCAATAGCGTCAAAGATGTTAGTGCCATAAATTGTTCTTAGACTACTAGAAGAACAAACCAACACAATCTCAAATAAAAATAAAACAAAATTGGTTTTAAGGGTTTTGGTTTTAAAAAATTCATTAGCAAGGAGGAAATAAACATCCACAAGCTAATACAAAAATAAATCATGCAAGTTGGAAAAACTAGGGATCAAACATATCCCAATAAGCCATAAATATTACACATGAAATACTAATTCCACCCATAGGCTACAAGCATTTACATGAATAAGCCTTGAAACAGGAAATGAAATTGTAGACTGAGCAATCAACCGGATCAGAAATGAAAAAGCATGATAGGTAAAAGGGCTTATCAGTTTATATATAATCAATAACAATCATCCACTTACATAAGAGTTATAAATGCTAACTTGAGAAATCAAAGCTCCAAAAGCCTCTCCTTGAGTGAAAAATCTCACCCAAAACTGTATGTTTGTCTTCCTTTTATCATTACAAAAGTAAAGTAGTTCCATAACTACCTTTTAGGTCAAAATTTGAAACAGTTACATCAATTAGTTACATGATAGCTCAAAATATTTAAAGACAATTAACCCAAAAATAGCAAAATCGGATTTGGGGAAATTTGACAAATTTCTGAAAATTTGGGTCTCAAAGACACCTTCATATCTCTCGATCCAAGACACCTGTGCAAAAATTGAGAGTTTTTTTTAAATGAGTCTGTTATGAACAAAAACCTCTCCTCGTTTATAAAAATTCCCCTTCAATTTATCGAAATACATGTTGGAAATTTGTGACTAAAATAGCAAATTATTAAATAATTCAAACCCTTAAAATAGGCCACAAAGATGAATTCAAAACTCTCAAAATGTAACATATGTTGCAAAAATGAGAGATGTTTTTGTGAATGAGTATGTTTTGAGAAAAAACCTCTTTTGGTTTTTTATATTTCATTTCCATCACCTCATAATATTCTCCCAATGATAATGACAAAAACAAGAAAAACAGAGGCTACAGGGATGTCCTCATGAAAATATTTGACAAACGACTAAAAAATGAGGGTTAGATTATAAAACAAACTTGAAATAAACTTTTATTATAAGTTTTTGAAAGCTTAAAAATATACATATTAACTAATAAGCCCAAAAGACAAACCTTAAAACTAAAATAATGAAATAATTCAACCATTAAAAGCATTAAATCCAACAAAAATTAGTGATTGTCAAAAGTTCTTAAAATCAACATAAAATGTAAAATCATTTTAAACCAATGGTTGAGAATTAGGACAAAAAGAGCAGATAAACTATGAACAAGATCTAGTTATAACAGCTACAACGTTCCACCAGACCTTAGGCCAGTGTGCTCATCAATCTCTCAGCAATACTACCACCCACGAGCTAGGCATGATTTCTCCAAGGAATAAGGAACACTATTATACTTCCCCATAGAAAAGGGTACAATAAAACTCAGCTAATCCAACAAAGTTGGGTTTATCAGACTTACACGGGCAGTGATTTATACATAGCCAAAGTTTATATAAGTCACAACCAAGCCAATAGATGGGTTTACCAGGCTATTGGCTAAGCCATCCTTCCAGTTGGGTTTATTAGGCTTACACAGACATTTATTTACACATAGTTAAAGTTTATACAAGTCACAACTAAGCCAACAGATGGGTTTATCAGGATACCATGAAAGCCATCCTTCCAGGTGGGTTTATCAAGCTTACACAGATAGTGGTTTACACTTAGCCAAATTTCACATGAGACAAAGCCAATCCAATAGATGGGTTTATCAGGCTGTCGAGGAGGTGGAAAGATTGACTGCTAAGCTAGTGGGCTCAATCCCAGAGCTATGGACAACTACACCGGATCTATCCTGAATTCTCAACATTGACATACCCAACACAAGGAAGCATCCCCTTCTCTGCTACACAATCCCTCAGGCCATGCCTTCCCTTCCAGTGCTATTCAGAATATGCATAGAAGAAAACAAGACCTCTAGAATGGTCTATGAGGTTCCTTCACACACTAGGTTTATCAAGCAAGTTCAAAATCCATTTCTATTCCCCAAATCAGTTCATATGTCAAATGAGGATGTACACACAACGATCTCAGTTCTGGGATTAACAAAACATAACAAAAGCCAAGGAATACATATACACAACAATTACAAATTTTTGAGCATTTCCTGAGCCAGACCAACTACTGCAATTACAAAAAATGAAATCATTTGTTGGTCATTCTATTAAAAAACACAAATCGAATTCTGGGCATTTTCATTCACTAAATGACTAATAGGCCGAAAAATAGTAAAAAAAAAAAACAATTCATAGAATAGAAAAATTCATGAAGGATCAAGACTTAGAGAGGTTTTTGCTTGCTTCCTAAATGCTAGAATCCCCCTTGCCAAAATGTTCAACACAATCCAAAATCGTGAGGGGAAGGTGAAACACGACTGCATGAGGGAAAGGTAGGCGTTTTTTGGTGTTTTCTTGCCCAAGAAAATTTAAAAAACGTTTTTCCCAGAAATGTTGCTCTCCCCATTTCGAATTTATTCCCATTATTCCAATCCCCCCCTTATCCTTAGAAAAAAGCATGCCCTACATCTCATTTTTCTGCATTGACATAGCTGGCTACATAGGATTTTAATTAAAAACAATTGCAAATTTAACATGATGTCCAAAGTTATAATGTTCAGCTAGCATAAAAAACCATCAGCCTAAATCTTAATCGCCGAAACATAAACACTAAATCGATGGTGGGGCTTTTTCCTTGAGCTCCACACCATGATTATTTACATCATATTATTTAAATGCAAACGGGGTCAAAAATAGGGTGTTACATTCCCCTCCGCATTCAATAGCCCCATCTTTGGTGCTTTACAACATTGAACAAAATTGTTTTGTTGGTACTATCATCAGCAATTCGTAGAATTGAATAGAAAAGGATGTGTCACTCGCATATCATCCTCTAGCTCCCACGTAGCTTCTTCAGGACCGTAGTGCTCCCATTTCACCTTTACCTACCCTATTTCTTGGTTCTTGAGCATTATGACCTTCTTGGTGAGGATGCGCATAGGCTCGATTTGGAACACTCCCTCTAGTTCCACCTACATCACATCCCAATTTATTACATGGTTAGTATCATGTACATATTTCTTAAGAAAATAAACATGAAAAACATCATGAGCCCTAATGATAGCAGAAAATGCAAGTCTATATGCAACTGGTCCTATTCTTTCAAGCACTTCAAATGGCCCACAGTATCTAGGAGACAACTTGACACAAATCCAAAGCTTAAAGGAACTTTTCTTTTCCATCACCTTGAGGTAAACATGATCCCCAATACTAAACTCTCTATTCACCCTAGGCTTATCTGCATAGCTTTTTTGTCTAACCTAGGCTACCTTTAGATTCTATTTTACTTTTACAATTTCCTGCTCGATCTCCTTAAGCAATTCTGGATCGATCACAACTCTATTCACTAGGTTATCCAAAGTTACTGGTGTTCTGCACCTCCTGCATACAAAGCTTCATATGGACTCATCCCCAAGGATGCTTGATGTCCATTGTTATAAGCAAATTCTATCAAGTGTAAATACTCTTTCCAGTTGGATGGTTTGTCCACCACATACATGCAAAGCATTCTTCAAGCACTTGGTTAACTCTCTTGGTCTGACCATCAGTCTGAGGATGGTAGGTAGTGCTGAAATTCAACTTTGTCCCCAAGTCTACAAACAATCCTTTCAAAAAATTAAAGGTGAACTTAGCATCTCTTCCATATACTATTTCCTTAGGAAATCCATGCAATTTAAAAATTTCTTTCATGAAAATATTAGCAATATCACCAGTCTTATGCGTGGACTTTACCGGTATAAAATGCACTACCTTCGCCAACTTGTCCACCACAACCATGATGGAATCATTTTGTCTCCAAGTCATCGACAATCCTATAATAAAATCCATGAAAAAACTTCCCATTTCCATTCTGGAATTGGCAAAGGATGTAGCAAACATACTCGGTGTTGATGCTCCACCTTTACCTACTAACACTTCATCCACCTTGAAATATATTCAGCCATGTCCTTATTCATGCCTGGCCAAAAGTACTGCTTCCTTTCTGTAGAAATTGTGTTTTGATATCCCAGCTGACTAGAATATGGAGTTTTATGGATTTCATCCATAACAACTGACCTCAAATCTACCACATTTGGAATATGCATTCTGCTCTTATAAGTAAGAAGTCCATCCTCTTCTAACTTATAACCTTCATATTTCTTTTCAAGGCTTTGCTGCTGTAATTTGTCCTTTACCTGCGCATAGATTTCATCTTCAGCATTATGATTAATAATCTGCTGTCTCAAATTTGATTGGAAATTACTAATAGATTCCACATGCATATCTTGCACCTTTTTGCTCAGTGCATCAACTACCTTGTTCTCTTTTCCTTTTATGTGCTTTATTTCAAAATCAAACTCACATAAAATTTCCAGCCATCTAGCTTTCCTAACATTTAGAGTAGGTTGATCAAACAACTATTTCAGACCTCAGTGGTCTATCCTTAACTCAAATTTTCTTCCCATAAAGTAATGCCTCCACATCTTGAGAGCGTGTATTATGGCTGCAAGTTCCAGATCATGAGTGGCGTAATTCCTCTCATGCTCCTTTAGCTTTTTGGATTCATAGCATATCACGTCGTTGTCTTGCATAATAACTCCTCCAAGTCCTTGACTGTATTCAACCGTACATACCAATAAATATTTCTTTGGGTTTGCAACTTTTAATACTGGTGCACTGGTGATAATATACTTTAATTGCTAGAAAATTTATTCACACTTCGAGGACCATTCGAACATTATCCCATTCCTTTGGAAAGAAGTGATAACATGTTCAACTTTGGAGAATCTTTCAATGAGTCTCCTGTAGTATTGTGCAAGCCCCATAAAGGATCTTACCTCTATCACACTCTTTGGAGTAGGTAAATTCTTGATATCTTAAATCTTGTTAGGGTCCACAGATATATCCTCTTATGAAATAATGTGACCCAAGTACTGAATTCTATCTTTATAGAAGTCACACTTTCTCAGCTTTGCATACAACTGATGTTCTTTGAGAAATTGCAATGTTAGTCTCAAATGTTCTTCATGCTCTTCTTCATTTTTAGAATACACAAGAATGCCATCAAGGAAAACAAGAATGAATTTGTCCAAATACTTGCTGAGGACACTATTCATAAGGCACATAAATGTTGCTGGTGCATTTGTGAGACCAAATGGTACCACTACAAACTCATAATTTCCATAACTTGTTCTGAAGGCTGTCTTATGAATGTCTTCATCCTTGATTCACACCTGATGGTAACGAGAACTCAATTCACTCTTGGAAAATACCTTTTCTCCTTTCATTTGATCAAAGAGGTCATCAATTCTTGGCAAGGGATATTTGTTCTTCAATGCAACTTTATTCAGCTGCCTATAATCAATACACAATCTGAGTGTACCATATTTCTTCTTCACGAACAAAACTGGTGCTCCCCAAGGAGACACACTCGACCTAATAGAAATTTTCTCCAAAAATTCTTGTAGTTTCATATTCAGCTCTAACATTTCAAGTGTACTCATTCTGTAATATTCTTTGGACACTGGTGTTGCTCCTGGGACAAGATTGATCGTGAAATCCATGGAATCTCATCAGAAGAGACATCTCTGAATTCTTGCAACACGTGATAGTCTTCCAACTTTAGGTTTTCATTCCCTGCTACATCCTCAATATGGGATGCATACAACTGACAACCTTTTCTATAAGACTTCTTCAATTGCATCGCTGAAATATGCCTTACAGAAATTACCTTTGGTATTCATTTTACAACTAATAGATTCCCTTCTCCATCCATGCATTCAAGAGTCTTGTTATAACAATCAAGATTCACCCTGTGAGCTTTTAACCAATCCATTCTAGTGAGAACATCATAGGAACCGAGTGGTAGAACATTCATATCTACGCAAGTGCTTAGTCCATTTATCACCAATGGACATTTCTCCACCAATTCATTAAATTTTCTCTTAGTTCCAGTGGCTAGCTGAACTAACCATAGATTGATATGCTTTTCTTTCCTAAGAGAAAAAACCTCCACTACTCTAGGAGAAATACAAATGTGAGTAGAACCAGGGTGAATTAAAATAGAAATATATTTCTCAACAATCTTGTTGATGTAATTGTAACTTCGGAATGTATTCACTTGTATATCGTATGTATTGTACCCTGATGTTTATTCCAGGAAGTGTTTGTAATGTAATTGAGTCATGTCATGCCCTGATGTTCCGATTGAAAGGTTCTATAATGTAAACAAGTCATGTCAAGTCATTGTGGGTAACCCTCCTATTGGTCAACGGTTAAAGTCCCCGCAGTTGTGGGGCCATAGGGTTATTAGAATATCCTAGAGAAGTCGACTCTAGGTGTTTCATTGTAAGTCGGGGCAATAGTCCCCACCATTGTGTTAAGGATAACCCTCCTTGTTGGTCGGAGGAGGCAAAGTCCCCACAAGTTGTGGGGCACTAGGGTTATTAGACACTCCTAGAGATGTCGGATCTAGTAAGTAATTGTTAAGTGAGGCCGACATGTTGGAGTGGGTTTCAAGTGAACAAAAGAATATAAATAGAGAGTGAGCCTCTCTATTTATTACATACACACCCACTCATTGGGGCACATGAGTGAGAGAGAAGTTGTTGGGATTGGAGATATCACATAAATAGTATTAGGCATTTCTATAGGAGAAATTGGTAAACTAGGGCTTCCTGTTCCAGGAGCTTCCCTCCACTATTTTAAAAAAATGAGTACATTGGATAGCTTGCCTTGAAGATATTTATATTTCTATCCAATCAGATCTAAAATATTCCAAGTTTTGAAAATTAGGGTTTCTCTAACAAACCCTAGATCAGCCATCTCCAATACCAGGACGGACACCTCAAATCTGTAAGATCTAATCTTTTACTATTTTCATTTGAGGTTATCATTTCAAAGTGATCTATCACATCAGCTTGATTATAAGCTTGGTTAAGTTGAAAAATTCCAAGCATGGAAGTATACGATCTCTCTGAAGAAAATGAATTGGACACCTACATGAGTAGATAGGTTCCAGTTTTAGAGGGAGACGAGGCTCAAAGCCTTACACAAGAAGAAATTGGTCAAGGCCAAGAATATTTTTGATTCCTTGACCAAGTTATTTGAAAGGAAAAACATAAATCAGAATATGACCTTAAGAAACAAGTTGAACAATGTGAAGGTCCAGAATGCAGAGACCATACAGTCATACTTTACAAGGGTCTCTCAAATCAAATAACAACTTGAAGCAGTAGAATAAGAAGTGGAGAATGCAGAATTTGTGATAACCACCTTGAATGGCCTCCCAAGATCATGGGATTCATTCATTCGAGCAATGTGTGCCAGAGGGAATTGATTACTTTCAACAAACTCTGGGAAGAAGAAGAAGCTCGACTCATAAGAAGAGAAGAGAAGATGGGAGCAATTGAAGATCAAGCTCTCACCATCCAAATAAGATCCCTCAAGCGATGAGGAATATGAAGAAATCAACTCTTGAAGAACCTCTTATCCACCTTAGATTTTGGATAAGAAACAATGCTATTATGAATGAAGAAGATGATGAAGCTGAAGGCTAAAGAAGGAGTCCACCCACGAAACAAATAAAGATAGGTATTCAATTGTCATTTCATGATATTGTTTTGTTATGCATTTGTTTATATTCAGTTGATGTATTATGCATGATATAATGTTTGCATTAATCAAAGTATACTACTAATATGCATGTAATGGGTAATTAGCCAATGGTTCTATACAACTCTCCATTGCTATTTATCTAGAATGAAACCTCTTTGCTAACATATTGGATTAGTGCACAATCTCAATGTTGTCCTGGTAGAGATGGAAGGCATCTAGAAACGTTTCCATGAGATATGGATGAATGTTGTATTGGCTAAAATAGTTGCATGATCATATAATTATGCATAAGAAGTTTTCATTATGAGTATACCTTATGAAATGTTTCTAACCATACAACTAATGCATTTGAATTGTAGGAAATATCGCGTAAAATTCCCTACAAGCAAAGAAGGATGAGAGTTGATCCGAAGAACAAGTGACGACAGCTCAAGATGAAGAATAATATAATGAATGCAGTGACATCATTGATGCAGAACCTTCCAGCTATGAAGAAGTAACCAAGAAGAAAGGGAAGACTAGTTCAAGAAGAATGATGTCTAGGATGCAGTATCGATACGTGAAGGGAAGTTCATAGTTCCATCATGTAGTAGATGGAAACATCGTGGGATACAAGGCAAGATTCGTAGCACGAGGCTTCTCATGAAAACAAGGCATAAACTATGAAGAGACATTTGCAGCCATTGGAAGTGAAGTCACATGATAGGTAGAATCATGTGTGCAAATGAAAGAAGGCCTTATACGAGCTCAAAAGATACCCATGGGATAACACATACATGATGAGCTTGATGAAGATATTAACCTTTGCTACAAGGTTGAAGATGAAAGTCTATAGAGGATGAAAAGCTCACAGATGGGTGTGAGAAGAAATTTTGAAACACTTCAAGATAGAGGATCTTGGTATCTAGTGATCCTATATGGATACATAGAATATTATTAGCATAGGAAGTTACTTGTCACTCCGGTGCATAGAGTACAAAAGACAGAGGGAGTATGACGCTCCGCTTCAGAGGGAGTGACTACAGAATATTTTGAGCTTCGACATGGTAAGAGAGGATGGATAGATTAATGATGACTCTAGGATTTACTGAAAGTAAAGTGGATTCCAACCTTTGCTGCAAGGTTGAAGGAAGAAGACCGGTGATGCTCATGTTATGTGTCGACGCACTATTTTCTAGGCATGGAGGTGTGGCAGAATACGGATGGAGTATTACTCGGACAAGGGAAGTATGCAGTAGAGATCCTGAAGAGGTTTAGGATGATGGACTGCAAGACCATGACCACACCTATGGCATTGAACCTAAAGTTATTGAGTGTTGCTTCATCAGATTTGGTTGATGCCATGATGTATCGTCAGATCATTTGTTCATTGATGTACCTGACGAATACAAGACCCGATATTTTCTTTGTTGTGAATAGATTGAGACATGTTCACTTAATGGTTGCAAAGGGTACAGTTGAGTATGGGCTCAAGTATGATACAAATCAGAAGATTAAACTGGAAGGTTATGTTGATTCAGATTGGGCAGTGCCATCAATAGGAAGAACACTTCAGGGTGTTGCTTCAATATGGGATCAGGTGTGATCTCTTGGTTTAGCAGGAAGCAGTCTTGTGTGGCACTGAGTACAGCTGAAGCAGAGTATGTCATAGATTATTTAGCTAGTTGTGAGGTAGTATAGATGAGGAAGCTACTGTTTGATTTATTTGATCTCTAGTTGATTCTACTTGTATACATTGCGACAACCATAGTTTTGTGAAGTTTTCAGAGAACTCGACGTTCCATGACAAGTCGAAGCATATCAAGATCAAGTATCACTATATCATGGATATGGTGCATAGGGGAGCAGTGAAGCTCTAGTATGTTGTGATAGATGAATAGATAGCTGATGTGTTGATGAAGCCATTAGCCAGAGTGAATTTTGAGTACTTCAGGGAGAAGCTTGGTGTTCTCTGGATCGAGGTTCCTTCCAAGGGGAAGTGATGAGTCCGTGAGCCATTCTGACATGGTGAGAGGATTGGTTCCTTCCATGGTTAGATGTAAGGGCTGAGCCATTCTTTCATGGTGAGAGGATTGGTTCCTTCCATATAAGATATGAGTGCTCAGCCATTGTGATATGACTGTAGGATTGGGTCCTACATGATCATATATAAGGGTTATTGCCATTCTTGGAATGGAGGTTCCTAGTTAGTTACCAGGAATACTCGGTCTATGACTGAGGACTATTCTGATATGACTGTGAGATGTGTTCTCACATGATCATATATGAGTGCATGGCCATTCTGATGTGATTGAGGGATGTGTTCCCACTTGATCAGATATAAGGGTTGTTGCCATTCTTTGAATGGAGGCACCTGGTCAGTTACCAGGAATCCTCAGTCTGGGACTAAGAGCCATTCTGAGGTGACTGTGGAATTGGTTCCCACATGATTAGATGTAAGTGCAGAGCCTTTCCATAGATGATAGTAGGTGTGTCATATCATGCTGGTGGATGTGAGTGATGGTCTTTCCACAGATGATAGTAGGTGTGTCCTATCATGCTGGTGGATGTGAGTGCTGTGCCTTTTCACAGATGGTAGTAGGTGTGTCCTACCATCTTGGTGATTTTAAGTGCCGTGATTTTACACATATGGTAGTAGGTGTGTCCTACCATGCTGGTGGATGTGAGTGATGTGCCTTTCCGTAGATGATAGTAGTTGTGTCCTATCATGCTGGTGGTTGTAAGTGCTGAGCCTTTTCATAGATAATAGTAGGTGTGTCCTATCATGGTGGTGAATGTGAGTGTTGTGCCTCTTCACAGATAATAGTAGGTGTGTCCTTTCATGCTGGTGAATGTAAGTGTTGGGCCTTTCTGACATGACTGGATTGGTTCCTATCATGGTCAAATGTGAGCACTGGGCATGCCTTTCTGACATGGTGTTGGATGTGTTCCTCTCATGGTTAGATGTAAGTGTTGGGTGGGCCATTCTGACTTAGGGTCAGATATAAGTGCTGAAGAAGACCTACATGGAGGCTAGGCCTACAACCAAAATGAAAAAGGGTTGGCTCTGTATAACTTCCTGTGATGAGAAGAATCATGAGATAGCACCCGTGATGATGATCCAACAGTGATGATTAACCAATGATGATGATCCAGATCAAATGATGATCCAAATCCAGATGAAGATGACTTGAATATGAATATGGCGAGAACTCAATGATGATCCAGATGATACAGAGAAGAAGACTTGTGCTGATAAATTGTGTCGAGAGAATACCTTCCTAGTTAAGAGGGAGTGTTGATGTAATTGTAACTTCGTAATGTATTCACTTCTATATCTTATGTATTGTACCCAATGTTTATTCTGGGAAGTGTTTGTAATGTAATTGAGTCATTTCATGCCTTGATGTTCCGATTGGTAGGTTCTATAATGTAAATAAGTCATGTCAAGTCATTGTGGGTAACCGTCCTATTGGTAAAGGGTTAAAGTCCCTGCAGTTGTGGTTCCCTAGGGTTATTAGAATATCCTAAAGAAGTTGACCCTCAGTGAGTCATTATAAGTTGGGGCAATAGTCGCCACCGGTGTGTTAAGGATAACCCTCCTTGTTGGTCAGAGGAGGCAAAGTCCCCACAAGTTGTGGGGCACTAGGGTTATTAGACACTCCTAGAGACGCCAGCTCTAGTAAGTAATTGTTAAATGAGGCCGACATGTTGGAGTGGATTTCAAGTGAACGAAAGAATATAAATAGAGAGTGAGCCTCTATATTTATCACACACACACTCACTCATTGGGGTGCATGAATGAGAGAGAAGTTGCTAGGATCAGAGAGAGAGACTACTGCTGTCGAGAGATCATCTTTATGTTTTTGGGTTTTACTTTTGGTGTTGATTCTATCTCCGAGGAAGTTGCAGGGTTTTATCCTTTATGGTTTCCCTGAGGAAAATTCTATGTGTCTCTTGTCTCTTGTGTTTATTGCTATGCATGTTATTATCTTAGATAAGATCCTAAGATCATAATGCTAGTTTGAATGATAAAAATCTAACAAATCTTACCTGCAACTTCAACCAATGTTGAGTGGTGATCTTCCTAGCGGTCTTCCAGTGCTTCATAAATTCTAGGTACGACCCTTGCTACTTGTCCTACTATTTCTACCTCTTGAATATTGTATGTTGGCCTTGAATTCTCATTCTTCAAGGGCTAGTTTTGGCATATGTGGGGTCCTCCACATTTCCAGCATTGAAGTGGTTCTCTTTTCTGCTGCATTTCTCTTGGCTTTTCTCCCATTACTTTGGTTGGCTATTTCTTAGCTTGGAATGGTTGCTTCTGATGATTTTAGAACTTAGGAGGTTTGAATCCTCTCTTCCTCTGATCATACTTCTCATTCATCTTGTTCTCCCACGCCTTCTAGTAGTTAGGTTTGCTCTTTATTTGCTTGTAGAAATACTTATCTTTTCTTATCGCCTCCTCCAGAGTTCTAGGTTCATAAAACTCAATTCGGTCTCTGTAGGACTGAGGTGGTCCAATAAGAAAGCGCTGGATTTTTACCTTCTTATCCTTAATATACCTGACTTACCTCAGCAGTTCCAAGAATTTTTTTGCATATTCCTCCATAGTCTGCTGTCACAATCTCAACTCATGGAATTATTTGATTTTATCATCATAGTATCGATCATAGAGGTACTTCTGCTTGAAATATTTCAGGAACTATTTCTAGATAATATTCCTTTCATTTATTTGCTTTACTTTCTTGAACTGTTCCCACCAAATAGACACTCTTCCTGTCGGATTGAAACTGGCTACTCGATCTTTCATATTTCCAAAAAAATCTTCGACTTGGAAATATTTTCTTATTCTTAGAAGCCAAGCTTCAGTTTCTTGACTAGTCTTTACCTCACCATTGAAGGTAGACGTCTTTTCCTTCCTAAAGTCATCTCGTGAGTGGTCCTCGTAACTCGTCTTCCTCCTACTCCCATGAGATGAAGAGCCTGAATCTTCAATGGGTCTTTCAAAGTCATACGAACCACTAGGAGGTCTCTTCCTCTTATTCTCATGAGAGGAAAAACTTGAACCATCAGTGGATTTTTCAGTCAGACGAGCCACTAGGAGATCGCTTTCTTCCTATATAAATTGTCTTGCTTCCTTATGGATTTATTGTCCGGTACCAAGAGTTCATATTTCTTTGAATGTCTATCAAACTATACAATATGGCTACATTCAACTGATTTTTCTCCTCCAGAGCCTTAGTCAGTATTTCGTAGTCTACTCTGTAGCTCTGTATCTCCACCCTGATGCTTCTCATGGTGGATGCAAAGTTTGGGGGAGTATCTTGAAACCTTCTCCCATTAGAATCCGTCTCAACATTTCTAATTCTGACATTTTCCCCCATAGCATCTTCCTTGTGCATATTGGGGTCCCGTGCATAGTCATTCATATCGTCTATCCTCATGGTCGAACTAACTGTTTAGAATCACACTGCCCTTTCTAAAGGTGACTGTAATTCTCAAAAAATGTGTTAGATAACAAAATTGTTAGATATAATCAACACCAAGATCACTTACCCACTTCCCATCGAATTTTTTCTTTGTTATGCAGCCAACAATATGTTGAAACTATTAACCAACATCTCTATAATTTTCCAACTCATCCCATCGAGGACCAATACTGTAACCACTTTCCTTTCCAACCCATCTAGGCCCAATGCTGCAACCAATAGCTATGATACCACACTGTCACATCCCCTCTTGCCCCAAAGGAGAGAACATGACCCAGCGCTTCTACCTGAGTTACCTATCTTTGATTCTGCATTCGTATGATGTTTCCTAATTATTATTTTTTTAAATATCTACACAAGCAAGAACTTCTCCTGCTAACATTCTGATCCAGACCATATATAACTCTTTATCTTCCCAAATCACAAAGAGATCGAACGGTGGAGAATCGTCCTACAGAAAATCAACAGTGCGGACAGCTTCACTTGCGGAATCATAAACATATCAAAATTTTAGTCTCACACCCCGCATCCCGCAAGTGGAATGGTTGTTGCGGAGATCAGAGTTGCAAATTTTTTTTTTACCATAGTCATTTCCACATCTCACATCCCACATTTTGCATCCTGCATCTCACATGTGGAATGGCCATTGCAGAGATCAAAGTTGCAGAAATCAAAATTTACCATATTCATTTCTGCATCCCGCATCCCACAAATTACCGAAAGAAGATTTCATCAAACATCATTTTTGCATCCTGCATCTCACTTCCCGCATCCTGCAAGTTGCAAAAAGGGAATTGCATAAAGGAAAATGCGGTGTCCAAACTTCTGCAAGGTGCATTTCCGTATCCCGCATCCCGCAGGTTGCGGAAAGGAGGTTGTGGTAGGAAAAATATGTGAAAAATCGATATGTTCATGAATATTTCTAAGTATAAAACTGACTTCCAACATCCAGGCCATCACCAATCCAGTCGATCTAACTTCATAACAGCTTAGAAAATTCATTGAGGTAATTACACACATAAATGCATCATTCATGAAATATACAGCTGAAACACAACACATTCCATTCAAGAATTCATCACTTCATATTAATTTATAAACAAGTAGAGTTGCAGGGATTGAAACATAAGAGATGCTTATCTTTATCAGAAGCTTGTCCCGCAACCAGATATGTCTCTGCAATGTTCCACCCAACCATAGGACAGTGTGCTCATCAACACTCTCAGCAACACTGCCACTCCTGAGTTGGGCATGATTTCCCCATGGAATAAGGAACACTAGCAAACTTCCCCATAGCCAAGGGTACAATAAAAATCAGCCAAATAAACATAGTTGGGTTTATTAGACTTACACAAGAAATGATTTACACATAGACAAATTTTATACAAGTCACAACCAAGCCAATAGATGGGTTTATCAGGCTACCATCCAAGCCATCCTTCCAGTTGGGTTTATTAGGCTTACAGAAACAGTGATTTACACATAGCCAAAGTTTATACAAGTCACAACCAAGCCAACATATGGGTTTATAAGGCTACCATCCAAGCCATTTTTTCAGTTGGGTTTATCAGGCTTACACAGATAGTGGTTTACACTTAGCCAAAGTTCACATGAGACACAACCAAGCCAACAGATGGGTTTATCAGGCTGTCAGGGAGGTGGAAAGACTGACTGCTAATCTAGTGGGTTCAATCCTAGAGCTATGGACACCTACACCAGATCTATCCTGACTTCTGAACATTGACACACCCAACACAGGGAAGCATCCCCTTCTCTGCTACATAGTCCCTCAGGCCATGCCTTCACTTCCAATGCCAGTTAGGGTATGCAAAGAAGAAAACAAGCCCTCTAGATTGGTCTATGAGATTCCTTCACATACTAGGTTTATTAAGCAAGTCTAGAATCCATTTCCATTCTGCAAATCAGTTCAGATTTCAAATGAGGACGTACACACAATGATCTAAATTATGGGATTAGAAAAACCTAATAGAAGCCAAGGAATACACACACATAACAATTACGAATTTATGAGCATTTATTGAGCGAGACCGACTACTACAATTACCAAAAATGAAATCATTTTCTGGTCATTCAATTCAAAAACACAAATCGGATTCTTGGCATTCACATTCAGGAAACGACTAACAAATAGGAAAATCATAAAAAGGAAAACAATTCACAGAACAGGAAAATTCATGAAGAATCAAAACTTAGAGAATCTTTTGCTTGCTTCCTAAATGCCAGAATCCCCCTTGCCAAAATGTTCAAGATAGTCCAAAATTGTGAGGGGAAGGTGAAACAGAAATGCATGAGAGAAAGGAAGGAATTTCTTGGTTTTTTCTTGCCCAAGAAAATTTAAAAAACATTTTCCCTAGAAATGGTGCACTTCCCATTTTGAATTTCTTCCCACTCTACCAATCCCCCCATTATCCTTAGGAAAAATCATGCTCCCCATATCATTTTGTTGCATTGACATAGTTGGATATAGGATTTTAATTAAAAAAATTGCAAATTTAACATGATGTCCAAACTTATAATGTTCATCTAGCATAAAAACACTATCGACCTAAATATTAATCGCCGAAACATAAACACTAAATCTATGGTGGGGATTTTGGCTTGAGCTCTACACCATGATTATTTACATGATATTATTTAAATGCAAATGGGGTCAAAACCGGGATGTTACATTGACCTTGTGGTATGTCAAGTAAAGGGTAATTTTTCTTGTAAAAATATGTGATTGAAGAGATACAGGGACGCGGTCAGAATTGTTACAGAGGATTTTCAAGCTATTTCTTTGCAAGAAGTACCAAGAGAACATAACCAAGGAGCAGATTTTATTGTAGTTTTTGCCTCAATATTAGATCGAGACAATGAAGCACAAGATGCTTACAAAGATCAAGTAATATTTCATCCTTTTGTACCAGACAACTTCAACAATTGGGAAGTGTTTGATGATGACAAGCAGATCCATAGATTCATGGCCAATGTGGACGAGTATGCGAGTAATGAAGTTGATTAGATAGATGAAGAATCCACTGAAGAACCTTAGTATAACCCTATTCCAGTCAAAAGGGTATTTTTGGAAAGGATTTTTTTGTAGAGATGACAGGTGCAAATTAAAAGACACGACTTCAAATCTAGAATGCGAAGAAGTGAATATTGGATCTCAAGAAGACCCACGTCTGATTAAGACTGGTAAGACCTTATATCCATAATAAATAATTGGAGAAGATGATGGAATAAAATATCATAGTCCCGATAAGGTATCAGAGTGTATTTCCAACCCCACCTCATCTAGGAGGAAAACAAGTGATGTCGAGGTGTGTGTTGATTTTAGGAACCTTAATACAGTTTCCAAGAAAGATAATTACCCAATTCCAAACATGGAACTCTTACTGCAAAGGATCACGGGGTTGAAATTGATGTCATTCCTAGATGCATTTTCAGGCTTCAATTAGGTGGCCATCAAGAAAGAAGATCAAGCGAAGACTACCTTCACTACCACTTGGGGCACGCACCAATACCTATGAATGCCTTTTGGATTGATGAATGCTAGGGATACCTTTCAGAGAGCTATGGACTATGCTTTTAGAGATATATTACATAAAATATTGGAAATATATGAATGTGATATCACAGTTTACTCCAAAATAAGGAAGGATCATGTCAAACACCTTCAACAGGTATTTGAGTGTTGTCGTAGGTTTGGAATTTCCTTAAACCCAAAAAGTATATTTTGGGCATCATTGAAGGTAAGTTAGTTGGGCATGTCGTTACAAAGCAAGGTGTTAAAATAGATCCAGAAAGAATAAAATCTATTAAAGAAATTCCGTTGCCTAAAAATTTGAAGGCTTTAAGATCTTTCTTTTGAAAAATCAATTTTATTCATAAATTTATTCCTATTTTTATAGAGATTACTAAGTCTTTGAATAAGTTGTTTAAAAATGATGCATATTTTAGATGGATCGAGGAATCCAAGAAAGCATTTGATTACGTTAAAGAAGCTATTATCTGAGCACCGGTATTGGTAATTCTAGACTATTCTAAGCCATTTCAAATTTTTTTTCAAAAAAAACAAACCACTCCTCCATGGGTTTATGTCCCATGGAAAACCTTTAAACCCATAAAAAATAAAATATATGTAAATTAATATTTTTAAAATAGATTTTGCATTTTCAAAATACTATGTTTAATATAATTTTTTTGTAAAACATTAAAAACTTTGTGAATATATATATATATATATATTAAATAACTGAAATTTGAACTTGTAAACTAAAAATATATCCCTACCTTGGTAAGGATAATAATAATAAAATTCTAAATATTATAACCTTTAAAATACTTCTAAACAGTTTAGGAAAGCACACAATGTTAGTGCTCCTTCTATCATCAATATTTCCTGCAAAATCAATGTCACTGTATCCAACTTGAGAACCATAATTTGTGGTTGAGTAGATGATGCCAAAATTGATTGTACCTATAATGTACCTCAAAATTCTTTTACCTACTTTCCAATTGGAAGTTTTTGTTGTTTCCATGAACCTGAAAATTAAACTAACTGCATAATGTCTAGTCTTGTGGTTGTTAAATACATCATGATGCCAACAAGTATTTTATACAAAGTGGGATCCACAACTGATTTTTGATTTTGCTTTCTTAATTTTATGCTTATTACTATTGGAGTGTATGATGGTTTGCAATTCATCATTCTAAATCTATTCAAAATATTTTATCATACTTTTGTTGACATATAAATATGCCACTATCTGATTTTTCAACTTCAATGCCAAGAAAATATTTCATTAATCCAATATCTGTCATTTCAAACTCTATTTTAATGACTTATTTAAAGTTTCGCATCATTAAGTTTTATGTGTAGATCATATCATCGACATGCAGAAATACAATAAAAATTCGGTTTTATTGATCTATTTTGGAGTATAATATGGGTTCATATTTTCTTATGCTAAACTCATTACTGATTAAATATGAGTCATTTTTTCCATACCAAGATCTTGGCACTTGTTTTCTGCTAGAATTTATGCTACATTGTAAAATCCCTAATTTCTACCTTATACCACTCTATTTTTCAGCTAAAGCCTTAAATCCTTGAAATTGTCAAAAGTTTCATATTTCTGCTTTAGGAAATATACCCCCTTCTTCCAACTGAACTCATCAATCAAACTTAGAAAATAAAAGTGTCCTCCTAAGGACTATGTCTACATGGGACCACAAAATTCCATATGCACTATCTCTAATGGTGCTCTTGCTTTATAGAATGCACTAGCTAGAAAGATATCCCTTTTTTTCCAATATGCGTCTCACAAAATTTTGTTGGTTAATGTATTATTGGAAATCCCTTAACCATTTTCTTTGGTTGCAATAAATTTAGTCCACCAAAGTGAAAATTACCAAATATCAAATTCCATAACAAAGACTCATCTAGAATTGTGACATTGTGTACAAATGAAGATAACTAGTTGGAATTCCTTAAAGTTAAAGGAAACATCCTATTGTTTTTCATTTTAATCGTAGGAATTATTTTCATACTTGGGCATTTATCCCTGATTATACAAGAATTATTTGTAAAGATGACTTTATATAACCATGTTTAGTGAGTTGACCAACACTCATCATATTATGCTTTATTGTAACAAACCCAAAATACCTGAATAGATTCTTGGTGTGCATCGTATAAAGTTTCTTCTTTCTAAAATATTTAATCATACCAATTAAATTAAATGTTTTGATTACTTAACCATAACCATTCTTTAAAAGTTAAGAACCTACAAAATACAATCACTTTAATGCCACCGCACATAAGCAAATATTATTGAATATTGTAATAAGGCACAACTATTACATTAGTTGCATGCTAATCCTTTGAATGAAATAACTATTACACATTAAACCTGTCCTTTAATTACGGTTAACACCCTCCATATCAAGATACCATATTTTGTACTTGATCTCCTAGGCACAACCAACATAAATGAGGTATGTGTCCCATGAGTCAAATGAGTCACAAACAATGAGGTTATATTTACTTTAGATGATAAAGAACTAATTTATAAAATATGTACAGATACAAACTCATTTTACTATATTTGTCATCCAATGGTTAGTCTAATGTCTTTCCATCATTGGAACTCATCCTATGCAACCACACTTTGCAATTCATGTTCGTTCAATGTACATAATAATATCAGAAACCAAAGCATTTCTTTAGTGGTATAGACCACATAATAGAAAGATAAAAATATTTCCATAAACAAGTTTAACTATTACGAATACCACAAAATGTGAAAATAACTTGTGCGGCTAAAACCTTTCCTATGAATTTGCTCCCAACCATAGGCTTCATTTGACATATGTTTTTCCGTCTAAAGCTATCCTTGAGTTGAGCGATGAATCCACTAAGGAAATGTTATAAACAAAAAATATCCAAACTTCAAGTTAATAACCCATGGGATACCTTGTCTATGAGTATGAGACTTAGACTTCTTAGTTGTGATAACATTTGAAATTTTAACTATTAATCATGACTAAACCTTCATCATGTTTTGTCCATAAACAAAAGGGCATGTCAACAATATTTCTTAATTGAATGGATACAACTATCTACCCAAAATTCGAGAGTGTATTAGTAAGCAATGTATCCACCATTTTATAACAACCTTTTACCTACCATTTACTTATACCAAAAGTATTTATAAGTAACCTATTATATTCAAGAGGGTATCTCATAAACTATCTAGTAGGATAATCATATATTAAGATAAGGGCCTTCCCTTAACTAGTATATATATATATATATAACCTCTTTCTAATATTCTACTATTGATTATCGATTCCTTTCATATTTATTGTAATCTATGAAACTTTTTTCCATTGAAGGAGTATAGTTAAAATCAACAAAATACTCACGCCGACAATAGGTTATATACATATTTATACTCTTAATATTAATGAAGCATTTCAAATTCATCTATTTGCAAAGATATTCGCACAATATTGAAACTCATTCATTTACAAAATATTAACACTTCAAATACAACAATAAAGTTTAAAAACACAGCCAAGGAGCTATCATTCAGATCTTAGCTCAAACATATAGGCAAGGTTTAGAGATTAGCTCTAGAATAGTACAAGCATGAACACATCAAAGCTTAGATGAAATCGTAGTTAGTAATTCATGCTCAAAACGGCTAACAACGCTTGCACAATACTTACTCATATTTCAACAAAAGCATGATCCTAGTTTACCAAAACGCATGCAACAATATAGCTCAAATGTCTATCATGGAGCTAAACCATACCTATAGAGTAGTGTATTTATTAGTATTTCTTGATCATTAAATATATTTGTTAGTAGTTCTCGATCAAAATAATAGGAGGCCAACATAACGAAAATTGTGCAATAAAAAATAAAGCACATAGGTAGAATCCAAGAACAGAGGTGGAGATAGATTGTTAGGAAGAGATGCAACCAGGAGTGAGTTGAAGATAGAACGTCACCAAGAAAAGAGAAAAAACTAAATATCATAAAGCGAGAGAACTTATATAATTGGAGTAGTCTATTTCTTTTATGTTTTGGACATTCTGGTACGTTTTGAACATAATTGGTATTTTTTTTGGTAAATTTCAAATTTAGAAGTATTAAAATTGTATTTATGAATACATAAATAGATTTAGTACTCTAGATACTCTTATAATACAAAGATTATGCAATTTGTATAACTAATATTCCCATAGCACCATGATTATAAAATTTGTATAGCTAATATATTTGATTCTATCCTTTTTTTTTACAAAATTTCAACCCAACTTCAAACATAACAACACCAAAAATATATTAACCAAACTTCAAACACAAAACTAAAAATGTATTAATTTTTTTTTAAAGAATATTTAAACTATTGAAGCTTTTAGTTTATATTTTTTTTGATATTATTTAAAATGTAGGATAGTTATATCAAGGGTATTTTATGATGTTAAATTAATTTCTATATTAAAAATGCAATTTAACCGATAAATATTTATACTTTTAGTAAAGATTATATAAATGGGTTTAGATAATGTTGCAAGGATCTCAACATGACTTGCTTGACTTTTTTTTTATTTTCGCACAATAAGTAATGTCGAGGACAAAACATAATAAGTAATTTTTTTGTTTGATGATGACTATTGTGTTCTCTTCTATAAATATGTAGGATTCATGATTGGCCATCTAGTCTATTATAGTCCAACACAATCTTGAAGATCCTTCCATGGTGGAAAACAAATATTAGTATTATCATCACCTAAAAATTAAATGATTATGTTTAAGTAATTTGAACAAGGTCAAACATTGTGAGTAGGGACTTCAACCTTGGATCATTCATCGCTTTCGTTTCAGTTCATTTATTGCCTACTTAACGAGCATGCTTATAAATAATGGAGCTCCATATAGGAATTCACCCATGCTTTTAGTTTAGGAGATGATCTCTTTCACCTCCAATATTTAATGCAAAGGTGCCAATTATTTCGAGGACATTGAAAATAACTGACTTAAAAAGTAATGGATGAGGAATAAATAGTAAGATTAGGACATTTTGTGGGGATTGGTGGCCTGGAGATAACAATCATATTAGGCTATGGATTCTATTTGTCAGTTAATTTGAAGATGGAGGATGAGGTAGATTCTGCATATCAATATACATAATATTCATGTTATAGTTTTCAACGTATTTTCTGAATTTGAGCATAAATAATTCATCATTTTTGTTGAAAGTAAGTTAATCCTACAAATGTAAAACAAAGTTGGTTCACATTGTGAGTATGATTTTTCATTGTTCTCCTTACTTGTCTTCCAACATTTCAATCCCTTGGTTAAAATTGTCATGTGAACTAACTAATATGTTCATTGTGACTTTAACTCTTTCATATGGCACTTCAAAAGGATTTCAAAATTATCCAAGTTAGCATAGATCTGCCACACATCTTCGCCTAATGAATACATTGGAAAATATTTTTTCTTTCTTTTTTTCAACATGTTTTACGAAAGTGGACCCCGATGGTTTTTTCAAATTCACTTTTAGAAGTTCGGATGAGAAAAAAAATCATAGGAGAATATGATTGATGAATTAAAACATAGTGAATAGAAATTCATTGCAGAAGTGGTTACAGTGGGAGGAACTATCATGTTAACATGGTGCACCTTTTTTATTATTTCTCTCACAGATCAAAAATATATTTGGTATATGAATTCATCGTGAATCATTCCCCTCACAAGTGTGTGCATGGAGATCCTAAAAATCACTTGGATTGGAAAGTGTTGTATTATATGCTTTGTTAAACTTGTCATCTTGACACTGAAGAAACATAATGCTCATACATCAGGTACGATTTCCATACAACATTTAACACAACATGCTATGTGGCGTTAATTATTTAACACAACATATGGCATTTTAAACATTTTTTTTTAAATTTAATTTTATTTATTTTTAAAATCTAACAATTCAAACCACTCCTCGAGTGTTTATGTCCATGGTAACCCTTTAAACCCATAAAAAATAGAATATATGTAAATTAATATTTTTGGAGTATATTTTGCATTTTCAAAATACTCACACACACACACACACACACACACACACACACACACACACACACACA
>LPNX010483165.1:34268-59565 GCA_001517045.1 Pseudotsuga menziesii
AAGACTTTCTTTGGAGCCTTCATAAAGGGGTTCATTTCCCTTATCGAGAAGAGGTATATCGTGAACATCATCATAGTCATCAATTTTCATTATCATCACCATCATCATCATCCATTCTAACATTAAATGGATTATGGATCAATGTATTTGTACCATTATCTTCAACTACGTTATCATTATGATCATCTTGTTCAATATGATCATTCACTTGTTCTCCATTAATCATAGACGCTCCCTGATCCTGATCTAGAACTTGTTCTAAAATCACTTCCTCTGGATGATATGTCATAGGTTGTCTTTTCTATATAAATACATGAAAACATCAATAGATATAATTTAATATAGGAAATATTAAAATAATACATACATTTACCAAGAAAACAATATAAAAAACTTTATAATGCTAAACCTACAAATGGATGATATTCATCCCCCCTCGTGTCAGCGTGTTCATGTTCCTTGCAAATTTTTGTGGCTGTTGAAATAAATATTCTTCTCCTCTTAAATCCTTTGCATCGATTACATGGACAATAACATTTTCCATCACCCCTTTGTTTCACTGTATCCCATAGTCTAGCAAGTAATTGTCGATTGTGTTCGTTTCGATCAGGAATATTTGTATTTGACATTTTGTCACAAACTTAGTGAATGAGTACTATTGACAATATTAAAAAATCAAGTTCCATGAATCACAATTTTCTGAAACAGAGGTATTTTGAATAAGAAAAAAATTCCCGCAAATTGTCTGTCGAAGAAAAACCATTTCCTGCAACCTCCTATTGAAGAATAAAACAATTCCTCAAACCGTCCGTCGAGGAACAAATAATTTCCACAAACCATCTATCACTTGTATAGAAAACAAGTTAGAATATTATAAAATGTTTATATTTATAATTTGTAAGTCGTCGAATATTCGACGATATGAACCTAGTTACCGTTGGAAATATGGGTTTAAACTATTTGAAATATGTCTTTATATTTTTTCAAAAAATAGTCCAATGACGTCGAAAATATGACAACTCATCCTCCAAGTGTCATCAAAAATTCGACACACTATTGTCGGATATCTGATGACTAATCCTCAAAGTGCCATCGCAAATTTGACACAGTTCCGTCGCGAATCTGACGACATAGTGTTGCAAAGTGTCATAAAAAAACCTAGTCTAAGGACATCGGAAATTTGACGATGCTTAAAGAAATTGGAAGGTACAATACTTTTCATCATTGCAAACCAACAGAAACATACTTTACATGGGATGTCGTCGGATTCTGTTGTTGGATTTTGGGTTCAAATCTTATTGTGTAACATGAGTTGAAACACTGGGCTATCCTAAGTAACTGGTGTTCTACACATCCATCCATAAAGTACCTCAAAGGGAATCATCTTGGCAGAGGTTTGGTATCGATTGTTATATGGAAACTCTACAAGATTCAGGTAATATTCCCACTTGTTGGGGTTGTTGATGACATACATCCAAAGCATGTCTTCTACAATCTGGTTTAGCCATTCTGTTTTCCCATCAGTCTGTGAGCGGTAAGTAGTACTAAATTTCAACCGTGTCTCTAATCTGGAAAATAAGGATCTCCACAAATTCTTGGTAAACTTTGTATCTCGATGTGAGATTATTTCCTTGGGTATCCCGTGCAATATAAATATCTCCTTTAAGAATATGTCGACAATTTGTACTACCTTGTAGTTTGACTTTACTGGAATGAAGTGTGCTTCTTTTGAAAACTTGTCAACTACTACAAATATAGAATCATTTTGCTTCTAACTCTTTGGCAGACCCATGATAAAATATGTACTAATAACCTAACACTTCCATTCTAGAATGGGTAATGACTGCAACAATTATGAAGGATGCTAGTGCTCACCTTTGACCAGCTAGCATTTTTGACATTTTGCGATAAATAATGCTATGTTGTCCTTTAACATAGGCTAGAAAAAATGTTTCTTTACTGTAGATATCATCTTTTGATATCCCAGATGCCCCGATTATGGTGTCTGATGAAATTTTGTTAGGATGATGGAACTGATGTCCCCTCCTTCCAGAACATACAATTTTTCTTTGGACCACAATAGTCCCTATTCATATACTTTGTACTCTTTGTGTTTCTGAAACAACCTGTCCTCTTGGACCTTCTTAAGGATTTCAATGTAGAAATGGTCAACTCTATTGGCCATTCTAATCCTCTCATGTAATTCTGAATTGGTTTGAATTAAAGTCACCTCATATATCATATGATATCGTCGGTTTAAAGAATCAATAATTTTGTTCTCCTTTCCCTTTATATGCTTTAGCTCAAAATGGTACTCACTAAGGAAAACCAACCATCTGGACTTTCTAACATTTAGATCCGATTTCTCAAATAAATACTCTAGACTCATATTGTCTGTTTTTAGAAGAAAATTATTTCCCATGAGGTAGTTCCTCCACATTTTGAAGGCTTGGTTGATGGCTGATATAAAAAGATAATGGGTGGGGTAGTTATGTTCGTGTTCTTTTAAATTTCACGATTCATAACATATAACGCAATCATTCTGCAAGAGGACTCCTCCGAGCCCTTCCTTGCTTGAACCCATGCAAACAACAAAATGCCCATCGGAATCCGCAATTCGTAGTATTGTTGTAGTCATCAAAAGTTGTTTAAGCTTATGAAAACATTCCTCGTTGTAGCGTCCCCGACCCTCCGACTGGTGAAGAGGGTGCTACCATGGCATTAACCATACGGGCAATCGCCCCATGAACATGTATGTACATAAAATGCTGAAACAAACTTCTTTGAACTAGAAGATGCATACATGATTATTTATAATATAGTGGAAGCAAACACGCATTCATACAAGAATTAAACATGTTCATCATATTCATTAAACAATAAATATAAATACAGAGACGAAATGGTCAAGATTACTTATCTCATAAAGAATTTGTCCTGCAAACAGCTACATCGCTGCGACGTTCCACCCAACCATAGGCTAGCATGGTCCTAAATCTCTTAGCAATGCTGCCACCCCCGAGCTGGGCATGATTCCCCAAGGAATAAGAGACAAGCAGGCTTACACATAGCCAAGGATACACAAAACACAGCCATTCCAACGCAGTTGGGTTTATCAGGCCATCAACAAGATAGCCAAGCCAACATGGTCAGGTTTATCAAGCCATCAAGGAGCTGGGAAAGGCTAAATGCTAAGCTGGTGAACCCATTACAGAGCTAGGAACACCTACACCAGAACTAGCTTGACTTCTAAGACACCCACACACACCCAACACAAGGAATCAGTCCCTTCTCTGCTACACAGTCCTTCAGTCCTTGAATTCCCTTCCAGTGCGATTCACAGGTTGTGGAGAAGAAATCCAGCCCTCTATCTCTGTCTGTTTGGTTTCCAAGCACACCAGGTTTATCAAGAAAATCAAGGCCCCATCCTTGCTCCCAAATACATTCCAAATACCAACCATTACACGCATGTAATCAATCAACAGTTATAGCTTATATAGGGAAAACGACTCTTGATTCGTTATTGGCCCTATCATGGAAAAAACAACTCCCAAGCAACCTACAGCAGCCCTCGAAACATAAAAGAAAACACAACGAACAAACGTGGGGAAAACAACAGCCCATTCTGAACAATGAAGTCACTGGGGAATCTTACACAGTCTGAAGATGGAAATAAAAGCCAGGTTCTCAGCTGGGTAGAGGATAACATATAAACAAGACACAATCGGTAAGGAAAACATACACACAGGTTAAAAATATGAATGTCCCTTCACAGGGAAATTGTGGATGAAAGAACACGGCTCCCAGATCATTGTGTGAGTCAAAACCACAAAAAATCTTGTGCGTGAGAATAAGCAAGACAATGGAGTTTAGCGGTTGTCTCCCTGCATGAGGAAAAATGATAGTGAATCCCAATCGGCGCATGAGGATGACTAAGAATGGAGTGAATCCCTCCCGTTTTCCTACCTACGTGAATATAGAAAGTCTCTTGGTGGAGTGGGCGTGTGGGAAAGGACTGACAGTCTTTCCACCCACCACTTCCCAGCAATAACTGCCCTTAACTAACATCAGCAGTTTTGAATGGGTGGTTGACACATGGCTTTTTTTTTCCATTGGCTCAAGTTTTAACAATTCCCCCCCTTATCCTTAAGATAATCATGCCCTTTTCAATACGGTTGCATTGACATAGCTGGTTGGGTTCATTTAATTAAAGATGTATATTAACGTGATGACAAAACTTAATATATGCCATGTACCATGATATACCATCGGCAATGATTCCATTCGGCGAAACATAACACAACTAAATCGATGGTGGGTCTTTTTCCTTTAGCTCTGCACCATGATTATTTACAATACATACATCATATACATTAATGCCAATGGGTTCAAAAATAGGGTGTTACATTCCCCTATCCCTTCGATAGCACTGTCCTCAGTGCTTTACAAAATTTGAACAAAATGCTACACTGGTATCACCTCAGTGTTTCATAGAATTGAACAAAAATGGATCTACCAACCGCATGGAATCTTCCAGCTCCCATGTAGCCTCTTCAAGTCCATAGTGCTCCCATTGCACCTTTACCTAACCTATGGCCCAGTTCCAGAGCATTGTGACCTTCTTGTAAAGGATGCACATCGGCTCGGTTCAGAACTCTCCCTTGGGTTCCACCTAAATCACATCCCAATTTATCGCATGGTTAGGATCATGTACATATCTCTTAAGCAAAGAAACATGAAAAAAATTATGAGCTCTAGTCCTAGAAGGCAATGTAAGTCTATATGCAACTGGCCCTATTCTTTCAAGCACTTCAAATGGCCCACAAACTCTTGGAGATAGCTTGACACAACTTCCAAGCTTCAAAAAACTCTTCTTTTCCCTCACTCTAAGGTAAACATGATCCCCAACACTAAAATTCATGTTCACCCTATGCTTATCTGCATAGCTTTTCTATCTGTCCTATGCTACTTTCAGATTCTGCCTAATCTTTACAACCTCTTGCTCCATTTCCTTGAGAAATTCTGGCCCAAGCACAACCCTGTTCACTGGGTTATCCCAAGTCACTAGTGTCCTACACCTTCTTCCATAAAAAGCTTCATACGGACTCATCCCCAAGGATTCTTGCTCTCCATTATTGTAAGAAAACTCTACCAAGTGTAAGTAATCTTTCCGCTTGGTTGGTTTGTCCATCACGTACATACGAAGCATGTCCTTGAGCACCTGATTAACTCTCTCTATCTATCCATCTATCTGAGGATGGTATGCAATGTTGAAGTTTAGCTTTGCACCCAAATATGCAGACAACCCCTTCCAAAAGTTGGAAGTGAACTTGACATCTCTGTCAGAGACTATTGCCTTAGGAAATCCATGTAATTTGAAAATCTCCTTCATGAAGATCTTTGCAATGTCATCCATCTTATACGTAGACTTCACTGCTATAAAATGCGCTACCTTAGATAACTTGTCTACCACAACCATGATGGAATCATGATGTCTCCAAGTCATCGGCAATCCTATAATAAAATCCATGGAAATAATTTCCCATTTCCATTCTAGAATTGGCAAAGGCTGCAACAAACCTGTAGGGTGTTGATGCTCAACCTTTACTTGTTGACATTTTATACACCTCGAAATGTACTCAGCCATATCCCTTTTCATTCCTGGCCAAAAGTACTGCTTTCTAGCTGTAGCAATTGTCTTCCAATATCCTGGGTGACCAGAATACGGAGCTTGATGGATTTCATCCATAACAACTCTCCTCAAACCTGTTACATTCGGAATATAAATTCTACCTTTATAAGTGAGAAGTCCATCTTCTTCCAATTTATATCCCTCATACAACTTCTTAAGACTTTCTTGTTGCAATTTGTCTTTTACCTGCTCATACAATTAATCTCCAGTAGCATGACTAACAATCTATTGCCTCAAATCTGATTGGCAAATACTAAGAGATTCCACATGTATTTCTTGCACCTTCCTGCTGATTGCATCAGCTACCTTATTTTCTTTCCATTTTTTGTGCTTGATTTCAAAATCAAATTCACATAAAAATTCCAGCCATCTTGCTTGCCTAGCATTCATAGTAGGCTGATCAAATATATACTTCATACCAAAATGGTCTGTTTTGAGCTCAAATCTTCTACCCATCAAATAATGCCTCCACATCTTGAGAGCATGTACTATGGCTACAAGCTCTAGATCATGAGTGGCATAGTTCTTCTCATGCTCCTTCAACTTTCTTGACTCATAACATATCACATGGTTGTCCTGCATAAGGACTCCTCCAAGCCCTTGTCCGCAATCATCGGTACATATAACAAAATATTTCTCTAGATCTGCAACCTTCAATACTGGTGCACTGGTGAGAAGATTCTTCAAGTGCTGGAAGCTTTCTTCACACCTCGATGTCCATTCGAAATTTATCCCATTCTTTTGCAAAGAAGTGATGGCTTGTGCAACTTTGGAGAATCCCTCAATAAACCTCCGGTAGTATCTTGCAAGTCCCATAAAATATCTTACATCTTTCACATTTCTTGGAGTAGGCCAATTCATAATGGCTTCAATCTTTTCAGGGCCACAGATATACCCTCCTCTGAGATAATGTGACCCAAATGCTGAATTCTATCTCTATAGAAGTCACACTTTTTTAGTTTTGCATACAACTGGTGCCCGAGCAATTTCAATGTCAATCTCAAATGCTCTTCATGTTCTTCCTCATTCTTAAAATAAACAAGAATGTCATCAAGGAAAACAAGAGAAAACTTGTCGAAATACCTGTTGAAGAAACTATTCATAAGGCACATAAATGTAGCTAGTGCATTTGTGAGACCAAATGGTACCACTGCAAACTCATAATGCCCATACATTGTCCTGAAGGCTATCTTATGAATGTCTTCATCCTTGATTCTCACCTAATGGTAACCAAACCTCAAGTCGATTTTGGAAAATACCTTTGCTCCTCTCATTTGATCAAAGAGGTCATCAATCCTAGGAAAAGGATATTTATTCTTCATAGTAGCCTTCTTCAATTGTCTGTAATCAATACACAACCTAAGTGTACCATCTTTCTTCTTCACAAATAGAACTGGTACTCCCCAAGGAGATACACTTGATTGGATATACTTCTTTTCCAACAACTCTTGCAGTTGCATCTTTAGCTCTAGAATCCCTAGTGCACTCATCCTGTAGGGTTTCTTGGACACTGGTGCTACTCTTGGAACAAGTTCAATTGTGAAATCAATGTCCCGCTTTGGAGGAAGCCATGGAATCTCATCAGGAAACACATTCTTGAATTCCTGTAACACCTGATAGTCATCCAACCTCAGAGTTTCATCGTCTGTTGCCTCCAAAATCTGAGCTGCATACAACTAGCAACCTTTCCTACAGAACTTCTTTAACTGCATGGCTGAAACCTACCATACCGGAATCACCTTTGGAATACCTTTCACAACTACTAGGTTCCCTTCTTCATTCATGCATTCGAAAGTATTATTGTAATAGTCAAGATTCACCCTGTGAGCTTATAACTAATACATTCCAATGAGAACATCATAGGAACCAAGTGGTAGAACATTTAGATCTACAAAAGTGACCAATCCATTCATGAGCAATGGACATTTCTCTACCACTTCATTGACCTTTCTCTTAGTTCCAGTGGCTAGCTGGACTAACCAGGACTTCCTATACTTTACTTTCTTAAAAGAACAAATCTCCACTATTCTAGGAGTAATGTAACTGTGAGTAGAACCAGGGTCAATCAAAATAGAAACAAATTGCTCAACAATCTTACCTGCAACTTCAACCACAACTGACTGGTGATCTGCCTAGCGGTTCTCCAGTGCTGCATAAATCCTAGGGACTGCCCTTGCTACTTGACCCACTGTTTCTCCTTCTTGGATGTTATAAGCCAGTATTGCACTCTCATTCTTGAGTGGACAAGTTCTGCGCATGTGGGGTCCTCCACATCTCCAACATTGAGGTGGTCCTCTATTCTATTGTGGATCGTTAGGCTTTTCTTGTATCACTCCAACTTGTTTACTCGCAGCTTGGGATGGATGCTTCTGCTGATTCCTGAAGTTAGAAGGCTTGAAACATTTCTTTATTTGGTCAAACTTCTCATTCTTCTTGTCCTTCCATGCCTTATGGTAATCTGTCTTACCTTTGCTTTGCTCATAGCAATACTTAGCCTTCCTTATTGCTTCTTCAAGAGTTCTAGGTTTATAAAACTCAATTCTATCTTTGTAAGACTGAGGTAATCCACTCAGAAAACATTGGACCTTCACTTTTTCATCTCTGATGTACCGAGTATACCTCAAAAGCTCCAAAAACTTATTTGCATATTCTTCCATGGTCTACTATCCCAATCTCGACTCATGGAACTCCTTAATCTTGTCATCATAAGACCTGTCAAAGAGGTATTTCTGCTTGAAATACTTCTTGAACCATTTCCACTTAAGTCTTCTTTCACTGATCCTATTTACTTTCTTGAAGTGTTCCCACCAAATGGATGCCCTTCCATTCAGATTGAAGATGGAAACTCTTGCCTTCATGTTTCCTGAATAATCATGCACTTGAAAGTACTTCTTTATCCCAAGAAGCCAAGCTTCAGCCTCTTGTCCATTCTTTACCTCACCATCAAATGTAGGAGGTTTAGCTTTCTTAAATTCATCCCGAGAGCGATCCCTATGGTGTCTCTTTCTTTTTCTTTTGTGAGAAGAAGAACTTGAATCCCTTCTAGATTCTTCGGAGTCAGATGATCCACTAGAAGTCCTTCTCCTTCTCCTAGCACTGCTCTTACTGCCTTTTGGTCTTGCTGTACCTCATCTAGATTCTATCTTTCTTTGCAAGTCTGTCAAAATCTACAACATAGCAGTATTCAACTGATGTTGCTCTTCCTTGGCTTTGATCAAGCTTCTCATGGTGGCTACAACATCTGACGGTGTCTCTTGGAATCTCCTTCCATTAGAATCTATGTCATCATTTCCAATACGAACATTTTCTCCCATTGAATCTCACGCACACTCATAGGAATCCTTAGCATCATATCCATCATGGGTTCTCATAACTGAATCACAACTTACTTACCAAACTGCACTACCTGGAATACTGCTCTTGAAGGTGATTATGATTCTGCAAATGTGTTAATAACACACATGTTAGATGCATAACATTGTTATAAATCAGAATTACTTACCTTCTCTTGGAATAATCATAAAATAACAAATTTTCTAAAACCCAAGATTTTCTTCATCAAATAACGTTTGTCTGAAGGGGATGACGGGGGTCTTTGGGCTTGCCCCCTTGTGGCTTCACTGCAGGGCGGGTTGAGGGCAGCACCCTCGTTTTTTTTTTGTAAATCTATGATTTTTGCGCAATCTGGTGCATAAGATCACTGCCAGTTTCTCTTTTTCAGAACTGAAAATCCACTGGAAAACCGCTGAAAATCTTGTTGAAAAACAACCGAAATTTGCTAAGAAATCCCACTGAAAAACTCAAAATTTTCTTGTATAGGATCGGGTCTCATCCCAACTACATTTCAACGTTTCGGCGCTCAGCACAACTAGCTTCCTCCGCTATTCATCGACGATCTGTTTGCCTACTTTTCTCTGATGTGTTGGATCTGTAGTCATCTAGGCTTCCGATATTTATCGGCGATACCAGGATATCGACGATCAGATCCATTAAGCGCTACCGCGTCGACAATCAGATCCTCTACTCATTGGGTGGCTAGTTCCATGGGTAGCCACAATGGCGGATGCACGAACTCTCTATGTTTTCCACGAACATAACCCTATCAGTGGATCAGAGCAATTGATCACTATGTTTTGGCGACTCAAAACTGAACGAGTCTGCCATGTCGGCGACTTCAACAACTAAGGTTTTCCGATGGTGGCATATCAAAAATTGGAAGTCCTGATTATTTTGGCATCAGCGGTCAGATGCATTGTCCATCGGATGGATAGTCTCTTAGGCAGCTGCAACGGCGGGTGCATGAACAACTAACTTCCGTCGATCCAAATAACTAACTGTCGCCGATCGTCGATGGTCTGTTTTGAACGGTCCTTCAACTAAAAAGGGTCGGAATTTCGGTGGTCTTTGGTGGCTCCAGCTTCCACTAACTTTCACCAATGGCCGATGATCTCTTATAGAAAATTCACAAGTTCTTCCTCCATTAGGTGATCTTCCACCTAGCTCTCTGCTACATCGGAGGAGCTTCACACTTAGTCTTCCGATGGGCCTACAGTTCAGGAACTTAGACAAACTTTTCAACAAAATTTTCAATAAATTTTCTATCATCAATTTTTGATCTCTGCTAGGAAGAAGGAAATCCTGCCTCTGTCACTGCATCCTCACGGTCCATTCAGGCCGATGCTGCAACATGAGCTTTGATACCATAATGTAATGTCCCTGACCCTCCGACCAGTGAAGAGGATGCTAACATGGCATTAACCATTCAGGAAACCGCCCCATGAACATCTATGTACATAAAATGCTGAAACAAAATGCTTTGAACTAGAACATGCATACATGATTATTTATAATACCTCAGAAGAAATCATGCGCTCATACAAGCATTCAACATGTTCATCATATTAATTAAACATTAAATATAAATACAAAGATGAAATGGTCAAGATTACTTATCTCATAAAGAACTCGTCCCACAACCAGCTACATCGCTGCAATGTTCCACCCAACCATAGGCTAGCATGCTCCTAAATCTCTCAGCAATGCTGCCACCTCTGAGCTGGGCATGATTCCCCAAGGAATAAGGAACAAGCAAGCTTACACATAGCTAAAGATACACAAAACATAGCCAAGCCAACGCAGTTGGGTTTATGAGGCCATCAACAAGACAACCAAGCCAACATGGTTAGGTTTATTAGGCCATTAAGGAGCTGGGAAAGGCTAAATGCTAAGCTGGTGAGCCCATGACAGAGCTAGGAACACCTACACCAGAACTAGCCTGACTTCTAAGACACCCACACACACCCAACACAAGGAATCATTTCCTTCTCGGCTACATAGTCCCTCAGGACTTGACTTCCCTTCGAGTGCTATTTAGGGGTTATGGAGAAGAAAGCCATCCCTCTAGCTATGTCTGTGTGGTTTCCAAGCACACCAGGTTTATCAAGCAAACCAAGCCCCCATCCCTACTCCAAACATAGTCTAAAGACCAACCATTACATGCATGTAATCAATCAACAGTTACAGCTTAGATAGGGAAAATGACTCCTGTGTCATTCTTGGCCCTATCATGGCCAAAACGGCTCCCAAGAAACCTACAATAGCCCCCAAAACATAACATCAAACACAACCAACAAACGTGGTGAAAAAAATGGCTCGTTCTGAACAATGAAGTCACCGGGGAAGCTTACACAGTCCGAAGATGGAAAGAAAAGCCAGGTTCTCAGCTGGGCAGAGGATAGCATATACACAAGCCACAATCGGTAAGGAAAACATACACACACCTGAAAAACATGAATGGCCCTTCACAGGGAAATTGTGGATGAAAGAACACGGCTCCCAGCTCGCCGCATGAGCAAAAAATAGGAGAAATTACGTGCGTGAGAATGAGCAAGACAATGGATTTTGGTGGTTGTCTCCTTGCATGAGGGAAAAAAATAGTGAATCCCAATCGATGCGTGAGGATGAGCAAGAATTGAGTGAATCCCTCATGTTTTCCTGCCTATGTGAAGATAGAAATTCTATTGGTGGAGTGGGCGTGTGGGCAAGGATTGATAGTCATGCCAGCCACCACTTCCCAGCAATAACTTCCCTCAACTAACATGAGTAGGTTTGAATGGGTGGTTGACACATGGCTTTTTATTCCATTGGTTCAAGTTTTAATAATTCCCCCCCTTATCCTTGGGATAATCATGCCCTTTTCAATATGGTTGCATTGACATAGCTGGTTGGGTTCATTTAATTAAAGATGCATATTTACATGATGAAAAAACTTAATATATGCCATGTACCACGATACACCATCAGCAACGATTCCGTTCGCTAAAACATAACACAACTAAATCGATGGTGGGGATTTTGCCTTTAGCTCTGCACCATGATTATTATACTTTGTAAACAATATGGTCTAGGTGGTAGTCCCTTCATGGAATATTAAATATGCCATGAAACCATGGCTAAACTATGCAAATGAGAGTTTTGATGTGGGTTTTAATACAAAATTACATTGTTGGGGTTTGGACTATATGCATGTGGGTAAACATTACATCGATGGCGGTGGACATGGTGGTGCAATTAATACTCCTTGAGATGAGGGGGAAACGAACACTAATCTTGGGTTTGTCATTGTTTAGGATTCATTTGTCACTACTATTGGTTGTCTAGACGATTTGGATCCTTGTTTCATCACACTGTGGAGGAATAGCTTCACCGTGCGCTTGGAAGGTATGCTCTCTATTTGGTTTTGCAGCATTACTATTTTTTTCTTTAGGTGGTGGTTTTAGCATACTTCTTATAGTACTCTGTTTTGAAATACAGGTGACAAGGGATTCCATTCGCTAGTGGTGGGTGTTTACCAGACTGTTTTCGATACCCTTCCATGGATAAGCCCTGCAATAGCTTAGGCCTGTTATCTCTTCGTGTAAATATTTAGCAGAGCTTTGAGATTTGTGTAGAAAGGGTTAATTTTGTGAATATTTGGTTATGGATTCGACTGTATGGATCTTTTGTGTTAATGGGAATCTAGATATGCATGTGTAAATATGATTTTTCGTAATGGTTTAAGTGTAGCGCCTTCAGGGCATGTCTGTCCAAACGAGACTCATCTGTGTAATCATTTTTGGTTTTGTAAGTTAAAATGTATTGTTTGATAATTTAATGGAAGCTTTACGTTTTGGTTTTAAATGATGGGTTTGAACTATGGCATTTCCATTGCTTGAAATTTCACCCTTGTCCAATCGTGACTTGTGTGTAGTTTTAATTGTAAATGTTTATTACTGTGTGATATATGGTTTATTGAACATGCCTGAGGTTATTATTGTGATGGTTGTAGCTTGGATTACTGTTGTGTATTTGTTGTTTAAAAGTCATGGTTGTAGCAAAGTTGACAGTAAAGTTTAATAGATTCCTTCTATGTATTTGAATTGGTCTAGGTTCTTGTTTTTAATGGTTATTATGGTGGGGTTTTTACCCCTTGACCAAGAGCCATAGTGAGGAAACACATGATGTAAATTCTATTCTTTGATTTAATGTGGACCATTGACATACTAGTGATTATGGTTTTAAAACTGAGGTTTATAGTTGACCTTTGATAGCTACGGCTCAACCCTCATGTGGATATGCATCCTATGTATAAATTTATGGATATTACTCGATGTATTTACTTCTTTTAGCATAGTTTTTAATTGATTATGTGAAAACTTGTGTGGATTTACAACATTCATTTTTCACAAATTGAATCCTTATATAGGATTCGATCCTAGCATGTTTTTTATATAGTTTTTGTTTGTAAATAAAAGGTGAGCCTAGTGGATTCAATCATGGGATGTCAAATGCATGGATTGGGTGTTCAATACCATGTGTGTGTGTGTGTTTTCATTTTGGCAGAGATGCCAATAGGATTCAATGGTGGATCTTTTTAAATGGATATATTGTTTAAGAATTGGTTTTTATTATGTATAAGGTTGATTCTTAGCTTGGTAGTTGATAGTAGGAATATTTGTTATAATAAATCGTGCTTATGGATGGACCTTGATAGGTCTCGATGGCTCGCATGCTATGTAGATAATTTTATAAAATGGAAATTATTGTTTGGGGTTTGTTTAACAATTATCTTCATTATGTTATTTGGTAGGTTTAAATGTGTTAACTATGTTTATCTTGTTTATGCTATAATGGTATAAGTTTCAACAATAATATTTAATTTGTATTTTATGCATAGTGTTTAAGCTACAACTATACATAATAGTTTCGATGGTTAAAAAAGTAACAAGCCTGCTGGAAATATGAAACTTGCGAGCAGTGGAAGATATTTAATTAGCTAAAATATATGTTTTAATTTTGTATATAAGTTTGAAAATGATCAGAAATCTAGCTAAACTAATTAATCTGAACTTTATTAAAACCAATATCCTGTTTAGAGAAGACTAAAATTAATAGGTAAATGATGAAATAATAATGCAGAAAATAACATAGACCAAATCCTCCTATGGTTTTGAAAACTGATAAGACTATAGGTGACACTCTATTATTACAAACATGAATAAGATCTATATTTCCCTAACTAGAATATCATGTTTGAGTAAATAAAATAACCTCGTTATAACAGAAAGATACTATTTATCCTTCCAGAATTTAATCTCTTCATTTAATAAGAAAACCTGTGTAAATCATAAGGGAAATCAAGAAACCTCATACTTGTAAGTTGAAGCTATTTTAATGGCTGGAAACCCTGCACACTCAAACACCCAACATTAACAAGTACATAGACACTTATGACCTCTGTTCATATAACCGAATAACTTGGGAACTACCACGGTCCACCCAACCATGACCCAGAACCATTCCTAGTTTCGATACAGATCCCCCGAAGTTGGTTCCAACATGCAAGTAGATTAGAGCTCCTAAGGTAAGGCTTCCCTATCTTGAATAAAAGGTTCTGTATCATTTTCCTTTTCCTCTTAGGAAAAATGTTCTCCAAGAACTCTCTTGAGAATGATCAGGTAGAAATTATGGAATAATGAAACGATCCCCAATCGTCTCTTTGGATTGGGTCTTTATAGACGTGACTTTTCAGGAAAAGGGGCAGTTAAATCAAGAATGATTTTTTTTCTTGAAATAACCATTTTTACTTTATTTAGGTCATTTTAATATTTATTTAAATTTAACTTAGGAACTTTTGACTAGTTCCTACTTTGACTCTGGTAGGTATTTAATATTTAATTCACATTAGTAGTAATAATAATATACAGATCCTTTCATTATTATTCATAATTACTAGGACTTACTCTTTTATACATATTATGTATAGAATATATATTCATATATATCTTTGTTAACATTTTTACTTTTATGCATCATATATCATGATCCCTAATCACAAGCCACTTTTCTTCTTAGCTTATAACCACTTCTTTATTAAGGCCTTCACGTAGTGTTTAGGTCAACCAGGTTAGGAAACTCTAACCTCCTTGCATGTTGGATTCCCTCATGTTACATGGTATTTCTTTAGTACTTGATGAGTACATAAGTTTGAAATTTCATTTAAACAATTAAAAATAAGTAAGATGCGATCAATGTTTTATCATAGTTGTTTTCACTCAACATATTAATTTTTTAGTAACTCCTAGCATTTATCTAGAGCCCATACTCAACACTAAGAAACATGGAGTTACAAACTTAGTGCAATTCTAGAGCTCCCCAATCAACAGTAATACTAGGATGTATTTGTAGGATACACCTAGATATATAATGGCCAAGGATCTAATATTCCAGATCTTATGCTCAACATCAACTTGGAATTCTCCATGGCTTATTCCCAACACTTCCAATTCTTATCTTTTTATGTTCTTCAAATCTTCTTGCTCAACACAAAGGTTTCATAACTCATGTTCTCTAGAGCCTCTCTCTCAACACAAACATTAAAATATTCATGCGCTCGAGAGCCTCTCACTCAACGCAAACATTAAATACTCATGTGTTCCAGAGCTTCTCACTCAACACAAATAATTAAATACTCATGTGCTCCATATCTTCTCACTCAACACAAAACATCAAATACTCATATGCCTCAAAGATCGCACTCAACACAAAATATCTCACCAATTATGTGCTTCACGGTCCACGCCCAACACATGAAACTATATACATAAAACATATGCAATTGGATTACGCCCAATGTATCAAACAAATCATCATGTTCATGTGCAGTGGGGTATTATATCCAATATATAAAATAAAACATCAAAGCAACATCATAAGCAATGGGGATTATTCCCATAAGTGTCAGGTCAAAACTCCAGGAATTACATTACATTTTTGTACTAGTTACATTACATTTTTGCATATGTCCACTATTGATATTGCTCCTTCAGTACACTAGGCCTAAATCACACCTTAATTTTCATAAGATTTAAATACATATTAAATTTGTCAATGCTAATACTAGCTTAACTACATCATGTCCCCTCTTTAGACATTGTTAATATCATAGGTAAACTCTTTATGCACCAAATTCTTCCAGCATAATCTTGACATGTTTATACAATGACTTCCATTTTTCTCAACATTATGCATATGAATAATATGAATTTTTTCTTGGATAGAAATGCCTGTTTGCATTACCATTAACATCTTAATGCATTCATTTCCTTATTGGCATCTTTTTGTTTTTTCAATCTCTATAGCATAATGAAACCAAACATTTTCCAATGCGTACGTTTTTTTTCGTAATAATGATTCCTTCTTTCTATGCGTAAGACAATAAGCATGTGAATATTTATTTTAAGATTCTAAACATGATACATATTCCCTGGAAGCATATATCTACCCTTTTTAAACCCAAGAGGGATTTGAAATCGTGGCCTTCCATTTACACCTTCTCATGACATTTTCTCTCATTCTCACAATGTCATATTCACTTCATAGATATATTCAATAATCAAATTCAATAGTTCAACCATTTATTTTCACTTCATCATCTGTATCCAAAATATATGCCTACACCTATTTTCCATTATATAATTGTTCGTAGTAAAAGGTGCATCCATGCTTTACAATGTTTATAACCAAATATTTATACTCTCCTTGAACATTGAAAGTAAATAAATCTATATTCAAAATGTATTCATAATTTCATAAAATAATTCACAACCTTAATATCAAATACTTGATATTCACTAATATATTATTGTGATCTATAATTATGATTTCACCATGTAGACACATATATATAATTCTTTCATTAAAAGAAACAAACTTCCCAAAAAATGAATAATCATCTATCGAATATTTAAACAACAAGGTGATCCTCAATGAAACCTTATCTAGAATTACATAAGATACTTCTTAAAAAGGAGGTTGCTGATACGGCCTATCAGGTGTTGGCCTAATTGGGTTGGCTCCGGAGACTTAGATTTACACTACCTAACACATATCCATGAGGCCATACTCCAAATGGTGGTCAATCAAAGATGGAATTTGAACATTTATTGAGTAAGCAATTAGGATGTTTAAAGAAAAAAAAAGGAGGCGGTTAGGTTTTGTTCAGTTAGATTAGGTTGACAATTTGGTAGGGTATCATGGAAATGAAATCATTAGGCCCACAATCTTGCTAAGACGTACTTAACAACAACTGCCAAAATATTTTTTTGTTTAAGAGACAAAGAGTATGACATGAATGAAACACGAGTTGACAAACATAGTTCACATAAAGAATCAGTACATCACAGGCTCACTCCAAAACTGAATGATTGTAGAGTGCATCAGTTTGACTTAGAACTTCAAGAATCTTGTTCAAACCATATTGTAGCGATTTAATTTGGAATTAAGGAGGAATCAGTATAAGGAGTTTCAACCAAAAATTCAGTCTAATTCAATTGAATAATTTTCCTCCCAAATACAAAAGTATATATATACTTACCTTTCACCATAATAATATAATTGTTGCAACACGCAGGAGCGAAGTCTTCCCTGATATTTATCATATTGTTTTCTATTATCTAAAACAAATCAATTCTTAGTACCTTTATGTTCAACCCATATAGGTCCAAGTGTTGTAATATGAGATTTGATACCATATGTAACATACCCAAAACCGTAACTAGGTCCTTATGGTAAAATTTTCATCTTTTTATTCATAGATCAAGTATATGAACATAATTACTTGTAATGCTTTTCATTTGTTAACACTTCATGATTCAAATAAGTATGCAGCTTGATTTTTTTTTAAGTTTCAAAATTAGAACTTACCAAAAATATTCATTCACATCTCCTCTAACAATAATTTCACAATGGAGACCATTTGTATCTTGTGTATCTTCGATAGTTTATAATTTTTAATTAAATTCTATCGATTTTTTATTTATTTTGACATACTTCACTATTGTAAATTATAGCCAACATAAGAAAATATAGGTTACTAAACCTTACTAGACACAAACCCATAGTGTATGTTAACTATATAAGATATGGCACTTACAGTTATTGTTGCTTCTATGTACAAGCCAATAACCTCAATAATAACATATATACAAAAGTGTATAATTACTTTCTCACGCACATTTTTATCATACTTATTCTTAATTTCCCATACAAGTGTATTTATGTATATGTTCTTGATACTTACTACAATAATCATAGATAAGCCACATGCAATATATTAATCACATGAAGGTCCATTGAATGCGATTATCTTTCCTAAGAACAATTTGTAGGAGATGAAGTATGAATCTCCTGAGTCAACTGTTGAGAGAACAATAAAGCCATGTAGCTACATTTTCAATAAATAAATAAAAAACTAACTTTATAAACCATAAATTGATTTGCACGATGTTATCCTTCATATGATAGACTAATTTTCCTTTCCACCCTTGTGACAACATTCTCTGTAACCACAACTTGATGACCAACACGTTAACTCATAAATGATTAGGAGCAATATGAATCCGTAAATGTTATTATCATTACAACTCTTTAAGGAAGAACATAATAAGAGAGACTCAAACTACAATGTTTACTTACTCAACTAATGAGGAAGGAAACATAATTCAACTTTTTCTTCATCTCTTAATCTTTAACGTTAGTTTTCTAATTTAAAGGGCTCAAGTGACCGAAAGTTCTACTTCGAATTTCCCCCCAACAATTGACTCTATTTTGCGTATGATATTTTGCCTAGAATCACCCCCGAGGTGAGCAGAGAATCCAATAAGGTAAGGAGATAATTAGAACCCTTCCAAAAATGATCCACGAGTTTAGCCACTCCTATGTAAGAGATGTGAAAAAAATTAAATAAACTATAATTCATTCTTTCAACCGGAGAAGACTAACATTTTCCATGCATTACGTAGTTGAACATGGAATGAGTGAACATCATAAAGGAGGCTTGGCCTTCCCTTAACTTCACCATGCACACTAATCCTAAGCTGAAACATTAATATAGACACATTATTATCTTAAAGAGAACCTAGTCAAGGTTCAAACCATTAAAAAGAAATACAATGCACGCATAAATCACACAACTCTAATCTTGGAGGTTGTATCATTCACACACGAAAATTCTATTTATAGTTCACCACATAAGGAGATTATTGTTCATACGTTAATGAAAAAGTCACTATCTATGCATATAGATTCATATCTATTCATAATTTAAAACGTAGGAAAGCCACATGTATACATTCTAGATTGCAGATAAGAATTATTATTAGAATGAAATCACACGCTACACATGTAATCATTCTAGACCTAGGAAATTACAGATGAGAATTATTATTCAAAGGAAATCGCAGGAAAACAGATGTATACCTTCCAGATTCTAAGAGTAACACATAAGAATTACAATTCAAATGAAATCACATAAGCACAGGTGAGCACTTGCTGCATAACAAGGTATGCATACCGAATAATGTGACCACTCTTGGGCAGAAATTCATTGTTTCACCATTCTTGGGTTTGTAAGAAACTTGGCTTCTTAGCCTCTGTTTTCTTAAGATAAGTTTACAAGCGTATAGAAGTGCTAGATCCAATTTATGGTTTGCGATTTTGATACTCGTCGTGATTTATAAATATGTATGGTTTAAGTTATTCTTTAGGGCACTCTGGCCTTTTCGACATAGCTATACAATTTATACGAGTTGAAGTGTGATTCATTTTATTGAAGACTTTAATTTGGAAAGCAACTTAGTTTTCGGTTTCATGAAGGACTATAATAAATATTAATCCCTCGGTTGGAATCTTGTTTTTCATTGTGATTGTATGCATGTACATTATATTTTCTCCCTCGGTTCAGATTATTATTGTTGGATCTGTTATAGTTTATTAGATTTTGAGAGCGTATCTCTCACCATAATGACATAAGCATAACTTTGATAGAAATTGATGTATCTCTAGATTTGATAAGAAGCCTCTCAACTCTCATTGTTATCTCTATACAATGCTAAAAGAAAAAATGTAATGCTTATTTAGTTAATTATTCTAAAAGAGTTATAACAGGTTGTATAGGGTTTGCTTAGCTTGCTAGTGAATTTTTGTATGGAATATAAACTTGTTATTTCTATTATTTTTGTGCACAAATAAATTGAAAATAGGAACAAGGATTTATTATGTAATAGCTGTGAAATTCATGTAAATAAAATGTATTGAGAAATTAACATAACAATCATTTCAGAAATAAAATTAGTAATCTAACATTATAGGGTTACTAAAATAAAACATCTCACCATTGATGGTAAAACAAAACAGAAACGGTCGTTCCTCCCAACCAAACTCCAAGAGCATCCAAATCACTTGCTCTAGAACCCCGAACATGTTTGTTGAACCACAAGGACAAAGATTGATCAATGCACATTCTCTCCCAACATAAGCTAGACCACCCCCCCTCCATCCGAAGCCTCCTGCTTATTTGATGGCATCAATATTTTATAGTTATTTTCCTATGGTTGTAATCATTTATGAGCAACCTCCTCATTACTACTCCAGAATGAGTCTCGACCTTATTTTAGGGAAGGTCCATTTTGCATCACTTGAGATTTCAGTACGATGTTTTTTTCATTTGTCATTCCTCCTTGTGGGTCAGCAAACACTCTTTTAACAACTACTTAACTTCCGGTGGTAAAGGAACAAACAATTTTGCAAAACACTTATCCATATGACTCCTCCATTTGTTTTCTTTGGAAAAAGGCTACAAAAACATCTAAGTATTTGGGAATTCAATGCTTGTTGTCAACTGGGTGAAGGAGGTCCAACGATGTCACAATGTACAATTAGCTACTATGTTAGAAGAAATAGAATTAATCAAAATAATATTTGACTCTTTCACTTGGTGACATGTTTACAGGGAGGAGTGCAACAGGATAGCCAATGCCCACGAGGTCTACACTTAGTGAAACCATGTTGTAGCGCCTTCTTAGAGGCACTTCAACCCATGCATGAAGATGCAGGAATGGTCTTAGAGGCACTTAAACCCTCTAAGTTTTTAACTATTTGTTAATAATAATTATTTTACATTTATTTTGACCTCATTTGATCAAAATATAAAAAAAAATATTTAAAGTCTTTAACAATTATTAAATATTCGATGTATTACATTTTTTTTTATAATTTTGATAAAAAAATCACTATATAAGATAATTATGTGGAGTCTGACTTATGCTACACCCATTAGAAAATCAAGATAATGTATTTTAAAAATAATTAAAACTATTTTCATTTTTCAAAATATTAAGATTAAAAATAAATTTGTAACAAATATTACAAGACATGGTAAAAATATTTGGTCAAAAAATAAACTAATTTGCACTTTGACGTTTTATGAAAAAGCATATCCCTTCCTTGGTAAAGAACTTATATAATCATAATAATCCAGAGGGGGTAGTGTATGTACACCTCTCGCTGAGCAGAGGGGGGCCCCTTGTCCCACAAACAAGGGGGTCTCATACACCAATTTGGTGTCTCGCTTGGCGGTGACCTTAAAAATAGATTATTATTATTATTATTATTATTATTATTAAGCTAAATAAAAAAATGTCTTTTTAATATACTTTAAATCAAAATCGGTAGAAAAAACAAAAAAAACTTAAATGTATAAAATAATTTATATATATTTAAGATTGAGGAGTACAATGAACTACATCCATTTTGGGAGTTAATCAATTGTTACATCACTGTCTCCATTAGTTCATTTTGGGAGTTAATCAATTGTAACATCACTCTCTCCATTAGAGTACGAGGAAGAAGCACCATTCTCTTGTGAGTGAGGTGTGATCCTATTTAAACTTAACAAAAATATGTTTTTTTAATAATTTGGATTTTAAATTATATTAAAAATAAAAAAGTTTTTAATTTTAATTAATTAAAACTGTAATATTGAATGAAAGTGAGATATTTTTGGTAATGTTATTTATTTTATAATTTGAAACATTTTATTTTTAAATAATGGATTTATATCGCATTATTATAAATTTTGCTCAAATTTGAGTATGGATTTACACCTCAAGAAAATTAATGCAATATTTTTTTTTTTTTGCTTGGGTGTTCGGTGACTTGCTGGGGATTGCACGAGTCTTGGAGAGCACCAACCACGAGAAGTGGTTTTGATCTTGGGCCACCAAACAAACTAAACTCCTCGTTGCCTTTTTCTAGATACTCAAATTGGACTAATATAATAATTTTTTAATTAATTACACTAATAGGTGTTTAGATATTATCTCATATTTTGGACTTTCTTGAGATGATCAACAACATTAACTCCACTATCTTGTTATGCTTAAATGCATCTCAATTAAAATTTAAATAAGTTTCAATTAAAAATTCAATATTTAATTATTTATAAATTTATAATTCACTAAAGTTTAATACTTGTGATCGGTTTTGGTTGTTTCGTTTTTTGTTTATTAAATAGTATTTGTTTTATATGTTTTTTTTTCTTAGTTTAATATTTATATTATACCTTAAAATGATATTTATAAGGATATGAGAATTAGTTTAATGCTTAGTATTTATTTAACAGTGTTTATGGGTCATTCAACTTATAGTTGTGCTAGTGCTCAAAATTCATCTTCCCTTCTTTTATGTATTAAAAAAATGGATTCTAAATAATAATAAAATTATAATTTCCACAATATTAATATAGAAATAAAAATTTTAATCTAATAAATATGAAAAACTCAAAATCATCTCACTTGTAACAAAATAGATTACCATTTAACCTCCCAAGATTAATGGAAATCTGTCATTTTAAGGAACACCACCACCAATGCCATAGTTTTATGAACCACCACTAATTAGTTTTCATTGATGATTATGGTGTATCCCATTTTGACAATTAATTTACGATAAATTTTGACATTTAAAAAATTAAAAACATTTAATTAAAATAAAAAAAATACTTAAGAGCACATCTCACATTTTCCACCTCCTTACTTTAAAAATCAATCTATTATTATTTTTTATCAAATAAAAATAATAATTACTAATCAATGTCTCACGAGTCCAAGGTACCTAGCCAATTATCGTACGGATTCTCGTTTTCATTTTCCTTCTTTCGAGTCTTCCATTCTCTCCTTTATATATTATCTTTTCATTTACTTCTTTCCACCGCGTCTAGCATTCGCTCCTATATATATTCTATTTCCATTTCCATCTGCATCTTTACGAATCACTTTCTATCTCCGCAAACCTTAATGAAACAGGACACAGGACAGCATGGATCAGGATTGCGACACAGAGCTCCGCCTAGGTCTCAACATGAGTTCTGCGAGAGATTGAGACACAGAGCTCCACCTAGGTCTTAATACGAGTTCTGCCAGAGCCTCAAGAACGCAAGATCTAGAGTGTGCTTCCCGGAGAGCCGTCCAAGTATCTTCTCTACAATTAAATTTGGGTTCCTCAGCTGTTCTTCCAGCCTCGGGGACTTTGCCATTCAAGAAGACTTCAGCCGTCCAAGGATCTTCCCTACAGTTAAAGAACAGAGCATGCAAAAAACAGAGCAGATAAACTGAAGGGAAAACCACTGCATTACGGAGAGAATACTCGATCCATTTTTATTGACTGGAGAACAGCAAAACGGTTACAATAATCAACGCAGAAGTAGGATCTGCTTTAATTAAACTACGGTTCAACTGGCTGTCTCATTAATTCGCCATTATTTCAAGTCTTCCCCTTAATGGAGAATGGATTAACAGCTATACCTAACATTTCCCTAAACAATTCAAATTTGATCTTTCCGAGAGGCTTTGTGAAAATGTCAGCAGTATTTTCACAAGTATTACAATATATGAGATCTATTTCATTGGATTGTAGCTTCTCTCTAACAAAGTGATATTGAGCATCAACATGCTTTGTCTTTGCATGATAGATTGGATTATTTGCCAACTTGATTGTACTTTGGTTATCACATTTGATTACTGTAGGTTCCTTTTGTTCTTTTCCAACATCTTGAAGAAGTCTTCTCAGCCAAACAGCTTCACATGTAGCTGCACACAGGGCCTTGTATTCTGCTTCAGTAGAGGACAGAGATACAGTAGGCTGCTTTTTACTGCTCCATGAAACAACTCCAGATCCTATGCTAAATGCATATCCAGTGGTTGATCTTCGATCATCCGGATTCCCAGCCCAATCAGAATCTGAATAACCTGTCAACTCAACAACAGAAGCATCAGTATATTTAATACCAAAGTCAAGTGTTCCTCTTAGATACCTGAGCACCGTCTTTGCTGCATTCCAATGGCTTTCTTGAGGTTTTGCCATAAACTGACTTAGCATACTCACAGAATATGCAATGTCAGGTCTAGTTGTGGTGAGATAGTTCAAACTACCCACCATCTGTCTGTACATTGTAGCATTCACCTCCTTTGAATCATCAGCAGAAGAGAGTTTCACATTCTGCTGCATGGGAACAGTAGATGGTTTACACTGATCCATTTTAAATCTCTGAAGTACATCTCTCACATACTTACTTTGACAAACAAATGTTTGACCTGCATTCCTCCAAACTTCAAGACCTAGACAGTAATGAAGCTCACCCAAATCTTTCATATCAAAAACTTGTGACAGCTGCTCCTTGATTTCATCAATCAGATTCTCTGCATTTCCTGTAATTATTAATTCATCAACATATACAGAAATCAATACTATATACCCCTGCTCATCACATTTGATATATAGATTGGGATCACTCTTGCTCCTCATAAATCCCTGTTGAAGAAAGAGAGAGTCTATCTTCTCATACCATGACCTAGGTGCCTGTTTTAGTCCATACAATGCTTTCTTTAATTTACACACTAAGTGTTCTTGCCCTTTTTCCACAAACCCTTCAGGTTGAGTAAGGTACACCTCCTCTTTTAACTCACCATTCAAGAAGGCAGATTTAACATCTAATTGGTTTAGCTTCCAATTATACTTTGTAGCTAAGGCAATCAATAATCTTATAGTATTCAATTTAGCTACAGGTGCAAATGTTTCAGCATAGTCAATACCTTTTGTTTGTGAGTATCCCTTTGCCACCAATCTAGCATTATATTTGTCTATGCTACCATCTGATTTAAACTTGGGTTTGTATATCCATTTGCATCCTATTGGCTTTTTATGTTTAGGCAATTCAGTCAATTCCCAGGT
>LPNX010483165.1:60613-86230 GCA_001517045.1 Pseudotsuga menziesii
CCGGATTCAACAAACCAAGCATCAATATCATCAATTTCAGCAGATAAAGCAGCATTAGACACAAACAGTCTAAGATCCCTTGAGTCAAAGTTTTGTGTTTCAGAAATCTCCTCAGCAATTTCATGTCTAGCCATAAACAGTTTTAGATCATGTGGTGAAGAGTCTTCAGCAAAATGACCTAAATGTTTTCTAGGTTGTCTATTCCTAGCCTCATCATTCTTTTTCTTATAACAGTCTTTAATAAGATGTCCAGATCGACCACAATAAAAACAACTTTTTGACTCATTCCTGTTAGATGGCATACCTTGATTCGGTTTTTGAGGAGCTCTACTCTGTGATGACCTGCCTCCTCTGCCTCTTTCTCCCGATCTCCCTCTCGAAGATCTCTTATTTGACCACAATGCCAAACCTGAATCTTGAGGCTTAAAGTTGCCACGCCTCTCTTCTTCTTGCAGCAAAATACCTGTCAGCTCTTCAAAAGTAGGAGGTTTCTCCCTTGCTGCGAGACCTGTTATAAACATATGGTAGTCCTCTAGCATACCATTCAATGTAATTGTTACGAGATCAGTGCTAGAGACCTTTTCTCCTATGTCTCCTAGCTTATCTTTCACTTCTTTGAGACGACCCAAGAATGAACTAACAGACTCATTTGCATCCATCTTCATGCCTAGCAATTTAGTTTTTAAGAAAAGCAGACGGTTTGTATTGCTAGTTTCATACAGATCTTTAAGTGCTGTCCATGTTTCAGCAGAAGTTTTAGCTTCTCTGATATGTGGAATAATACTATCTTTAACAGACATTCGTAACAGTACCTTGGCCTTGTTCTCGCGCTTATCCCAGTCTTGAATTTGTGCTGCTGTTCCACCCGCAGCTGCTACAGGTTTCGCTTCATCTCCATTGGTGATTGACGAGACACCATAGCCTTCCATCAAGGTCTGCATTCTGAATTCCCAGTTTATGAAATTCGAGCCATCCAATTTGTTGGCCTCATTCAGATAGGTCTCTGCCAATGGATTTGACATCTCAGCAATGAAATTCCAGCGCGGGCTTCTTCTCAGCTTGGACGGGTCTCTTCAGATCTGGGTTTTCTCAGATCTATCTGGGTTTTCTTCAGATCTGTGCACAGAAAAAAAAATTTACCAAATCGTAGGCAAAAAATTACCTCCACGCTGGTAGCTGGTTGCCAATGGTGCGCAGGTGCTCAGGTTCCACGCTGGAAATGAGGGGATCCGGGGGCTCACAACCAGCACAGCAGCTTCTCCTCAACTAGCTTTGGCTCTCTCCAGCGATTTCCAAGCTCAATGGGTACTCTCTGGCTCCTGAGCAGCTCCACGCCCACACTGCCCAGCAGTCACACTCTCACGCTGATGGCAGCAGCGAATGGGCAATGCATAAAAAACTGAGATCCCACAGTCTGCCGTGTGAGAATCGCCCAGCCTTAGACTTTGTGCAAATCGCTTGTGGCAAGCAGGCTCACGCTCCTCACGCAGATGTCTCTCACTGCAGAGGAGATCACGATCTCTAACTGTAGAGGAAATCGCAGTTTGAATAATGGACGCTCAAACGGATGGGCCGGATCGCTTCTCCTTCACGGCTGCTTCAATCTTCTCCAGATGGTAGCTCCTCTCCACGCTTCTCACAGTAAATCGCAGCAGCTCCTTCAACGCTTGGGCTTAGCACTCACCTGGTGCTCTGATACCAAGTTAAAGAACAGAGCATGCAAAAAACAGAGCAGATAAACTGAAGGGAAAACCACTGCATTACGGAGAGAATACTCGATCCGTTTTTATTGACTGGAGAACAGCAAAACGGTTACAATATTTTATTGACTGGAGAACAGCAAAACGGTTACAATCATCAACGCAGAAGTAGGATCTGCTTTAATTAAACTACGGTTCAACTGGCTGTCTCATTAATTCCCCATTATTTCAAGTCCTCGGCTGTTCTTTCAGCCTCGGGGACTTTGCCATTGAAGAAGACTTCAGCCGTCCAAGGATCTTCTCTACAATTAAATTTGGGTTGCTCGGCTGTTCTTCCAGCCTCGGGCACTTTGCCATCGAAGAAGACTTCACCCGGGATTGGTATATTTCATTTGAGACACGTTATTGATCTGCAATACTGATTACTTAAAATGATTCAGTTTTAAATTATTAGGGTTTTGATTGCCATGTGGGTGGTTTTGATTGTATTTCGGATAATAGTTATGACAATCGGCGTTTGCAGATGGTGGTTCTGATGAACAAATATCACTAGGAGAAGCGAAGGCTGCATTCCATCAAGTACCGGTTTCAAGGCGATTCGATCTCAACAAATTTCTTGTGCTCTGTCATCGCAATGAAGAAGCGGCCGCCATTAATCTCGCGTCATCTAACAGCACAGTGGATACAGCGAGTGCTATCAGTTCAGATAGCGGCTACGGCATAGAGGTCAAGAGACTGCAGGCTTCGACCGAGGAGCTGGAGAATGACAGAGCTTGCTCAAGGGTACACAAGGATATAGAAGAAGAGGGCGCTACCAAGAAGAAGCCGAGACTGTCTGAGGGGCAATATGCTCTTTTGGAAGAAAGTTTCAGCAAGAACAGACTGGCCACAGAGGTAAGTATATCCATCTTAACTGTATTGTACTTCATGTTCTCTTGTTTGTGATTCATCTATTTGTTCTCTCAATACGATTTGGGCCTTCTTCAGAATCAAAGGCAAGACTTGGCCAGAGAATTGAACCTCCCCCTTCATCAAGTTGAAGTGGGGTTCCAGAATAAACGGGCAAGGTTAGCTCTTGTTGTTTATTGATTCGTTGTACATCTCGATGTTAAGATTTGAATCGACTGCTAAATAATTTCGTGTGTAGATTTGAAGAGTTCTGGATATTAAAATTTCTGCATACTTGTCACTGAAGTTTTGATCTTCAGGGTGCTCTATTTTATTAGCAATAATTCTGTTACACATAAAATTCTACATACTTGTGACTCGGAAAAGTTTTGATCTTCATTCATTCTGTTTTTCTGCATACTTGTGACTCACAAATACATAATTTGATTGTGATTAATTTGTGTCAGCACGAAATTCAATGAAACGGAAATGGGCTGCAAGCTTCTCAAGAGGCATAACGAGACACTTATAACCGAGAACTTAAGACTGCAAGAAGAGTTGCAGGAACTAAGATCTCTGAAATTGACATCTCCCCTCGTGCCTACGGCAACCCTCACTGTGTGCCCCTCCTGTCATCGAATTGCAGCAGGGAACAATAGCAGGCCTTTCGAATGGGCCACACCTTAGTAATTTACTTTTATGAGCAACGTTTCTCTTCAGTGAATTGTGGGGTTACTGAATAGATCGATCCATGCATTTTTGTGTGATAGATATTTTCACACCACTGAACTTTGTTCAACTTAGGGTTTGATTTTGTTTCATGTTTCTTTATTTGATGAAATCAAATAGTATAGACTTAGATATAGCCTTTTTCAAGGAAGAAGATACTATGTAGCTTGATACTATGTACCGATTAGGGTTTGATTTTGTTTCATGTTTCTTTATTTGATGAAATCAAATAGTATAGACTTAGATATAGCCTTTTTCAAGGAAGATACTATGTAGCTTTCGGTATTGGCATGTGGTATAAAATCGAAAATGTTTCTGCAGCTTTTCCAATTCTTCGCATGCAGTATAAAATCGAAATGTTTACCCACATTTTCCAATTAGTATAAAACCTAAAATGTTTATGCAGTTTTTGCTTATGGTAAAATTTTATGTTTTATTATTATTATGGATATGTAACATACCCAATACCGTCTGGACTTCCTTTTGTGTAATAGATGAATGGACGAACCTTCTAGCCTTTCTAAATATCAACAACATCTAGAGTGTGAGTGTTGTTGTTGTTGTTGTTGTTGTTGTTGTTGTTGTTGTTGTTGTTGTTGTTGTTGTTTTCACGGGCTTTTATACATTTCCAAAGAACCTTCACGGGCTTTCATAAATACATTTCTAGTGGCATGGCAGCCGCCATCCCAGTTTTTTATTTGTGTGTAATATTTGTACTGTGTATGAAATGATCTCTCTGTGTATTTTTAAAAGTGGTATCAGATAGGACTGATGTTGGGCCTATGTAATGATGAGTTGTTTGTTTGATGTTGGGTGGGTGATGAATGTTTCATCCTCATGTAGCCAAAATAAACACCTCTACGTACTTCTTCCACAAGAGAAAAGCATGGGCTATAATCAATTCCTTCTGAATGGATGCGAATTTTTCCACAGTGATTTTTCTGATTTTGAGAGCAAATAAGCCAAACGCTGGCCAAAGTCTTAAAACATCAGCCTTATCAATGATAGTAGATTCTGCTTTCACACCGAGGGTGGCTCCTTTATAGTCAACAGCAACAACAATTTGGATGATTCAACAAAAAGAAAACAACAATGTTTTTCTCTGCACGGGTGCACTTCTTCACCCAACCGGCGGTGCTACTTTCAAATCTCAGACTTCAATCAAGATTATGTAGAAATTCGCGTACTGTCAACATCACGTGGGTGGCTCAGCAATAACAAAACAATGCACTTCTTAATAACAGCAGAAGCGACACAATATGAGTGCCATCCTCCTTAATCCGACAACACGCGTCATAGATTGACACACAACTTTCTCCAGCAAATTATAGCCTCAGACCATCATCCTGGAAACTATTCCTACATCATAATATTACTCTCACGCCTTCTCTTCCATGATCCTGGGCACTACTGTGAGGGAGCTAAGCCTAGCCTAACTGTGATGCCATGTTACAAAACATAATAGAAGACACAGTGATAAGTGGCAGAGTAAACTGAAACTTGTTTGATTATTGAGATTAATTTCATGCGTTTTGTTAATTTCGCTACTTTTTGCAAAGTTATTGTTGAACCTGTTTCATACATGCCTAGAGTCAAAGTTATAAAATGGTCATTACATGACTCTCTGTGGCCACTTTGTTAGACAAGCACAGGATCTCAAATACACAAGATAACTCAGATCAATCACAACAACATACACAACTACTAGTGATTCAATACTAGTCAACATGAGCTTGCTAGCTCTTCTTCAATAACAAAAAAACACTCTCTACATACAATTGAAAATGATACTTCAGACTTATAAACATGTCATAGATAGACTAGTTCAAGAAGTTTTCTAGATTAATTGAACTACCTAACTCTATTTATGACTATCACATCTACTATCATAAGTACAAGAGAAAGCTTACTATGTCAGAGGGAGAAATTACTCCTTACACTCCCCTTTAATTTCTACCTTATACATTTCATGACTTCCTATACCTAGATCATTCCTTTTATTTACAAATTTATCTCTTTCCAATGGTTTGGTGAAAATATCAACCAATTTGTCTTGATATTCACAAATTTCCAAACATATTTATCCATTTCTTATAAGCTTTATAATAAAGTTGTATCTGGTATCAATATGTTTGTTTTTGCCATGGAATACATGAATGTATCAATATGTTTGCTTTTGCCATGGAATACATGAATTTTTGATAGTGCTATAGCTGAGTTGTTTTTACAAAAGATGTGTGTTTTTTCCTTTTCTTTATGTTGAAGATCTTCTAATATTCTCCATAACCATACAACTTGACAAGTTGTTGATGTTGTTGCAAGATACTCTGCTTTTGATGAAGCTATTGTCACAATGCCATGTTTTTTGGTTTCCCATGAAATTAAATATGATCCAAGATGAAATGCATAACTTGAAGTGCTCTTTCTATCATCAATACTTCCTGCAAAATCAATGTGAGTGTATCCAACTTGAGAACCATAATTTTTAGTTGAGTACACGATTCCAAAATTGATTTGACCTACAATGTAGCTCAAAATTCTTTTACTACTTGGTAATGGGAAGTTTTTGGTGTTTCCTTGAACTCAGAAATTAAACTAACTACCTAATGTCTAGTCTTTTGGTTGTTAAATACATCACTACAAGTCTTTTATACAAAGTGGGATCCACAACTGTTTTTTATCTTGCTTTCTTAATTTTTTTGCTTGTTACTACTCTAGTGTATGATGGTTTGCAATTTGTCATTCTAAATCTATTCAAACTACTTTATCATACTTTTGTTGACATATAAATATGTTCAACTTCAACACCAAGAAAATATTTCATTAATCCAAGATTTGTCATTTCAAACTCTATTTTCATGACTTATTTAAAATTTCCCATCATTAAGTTTTATGTGTAGATCATATCATCTACATAGAGACATACAATCAAAATTCGGTTTTATTGATCTATTTTGTCATATAATATGGGTTCATATTTTCAAATTCTAAACCCATTACTTATTAAATATGAGTCAATTCGTCCATACCAAGCTCTTGCGCTTGTTTTCTGCTAGACTTTATGCTACATTATAAAGCCTTAATTTCTACCTTATACCACTCTATTTTTCTGCTAAAGCCTTAAATCATTGAAATCATAAAAAGTTTCATATTTATGCTTTAGGAAATATACCCCATTCTTCCAACTGAACTCATCGATCAAACTTAGAAAATAAAAGTTTCCTCCTAAGGACTATGTCTACATGGGACCACAAAATTTAGTATGCACCGTCTCCATTGGCACTCTTTCTTTGTAGAATGCACTACTTAGAAAGATGTCCCTTTTTTTTTCCAATATGCATCTCTCACAAGAGTTTGTTGGTTCATTTATTATTGGAAATCCCTTACCATTTGCTTTGGTTGCAATAAATTTAGTCCACCAAAGTGAAAATTACCAAATCTCAAATTCCATAACCAAGACTCATCTAGAATTAAGACATTGTGTACACATGAAGCTAACTCATTGGAATTCCATAAAGTTAAAGGAAAAATCCTATTGTTAGTCATTTTAATCGCCGAAATAAGTTTCATACTTGAGCTGACCAACACTCATCAAATTGTGCTTTAATAGATTCTTGGGGTGCGCCACATAAAATTTCTTCTTTCTAAAACATTTAATCATACCAATTAACTTAAATCTTTTGATTACTTAACCATAACCATTCTTTAAAAGTTAAGAACCTACAATATACAATCACTCTAATGCTAACCCACATAAGCAAATCTTATTGAATATTATTATAAGGCACAACAATTACATTAATTGCATGATGATCCTTTGAATGAAAAAATGGTTACACACTAAACCTCTCCTTTAATTATGGTTAACACCCTCCATATCAAGATACCATATTTTGTACTCTATCTCCTAGTGCAACCACCATAGATGAGGTATGCATCCCGTGAACCTTGTTTGATTATTGGGATCAATTTCATGCATTTTATTAATTCCACTACTTTTTGCAAAGTTATTGTTGAACCTGGTTCATACATGCCTACAGTCAAAGTTATGAAATGGTCATTACATAGCTCTTTGTGACCACTTTGTTCGAGAAGCACGGGATCTCAAACACACAACAAAATTGAGATCAATCACAACAACATACACAACTACGAGTGATTGAATACTAGTCAACATGAGCTTGCTAGCTCTTCTTCAATTACAAAAAAACACTCTCTACATACAATTGAAAATGATACTTCATAATTATAAACATTTCATAGACTAGTTCAAGAAGTTTCCCACATTAATTTAACTACCTAACTCTATTTATGACTATCACATCTACTATCATAATTATAACAAAAAGCTTAGTTGTGTTAGAAATACTTTGATTGGTTTATGTATGTCACACGGAGAAATTACTTCTTAAAATCCCCCTTAATTTCCACCTTATACATCTCATGACTACCTATACCTAGATCATTCCTTTTATTTACAATTTTATCTGTTTGCAATGGCTTGGTGAAAATATCAACCAATTTGTCTTGAGATTTACAAATTTCCAAACATATTTCTCCATTTCATATAAGCTCTCTAATAAAGTGGTATCTCGTATGATTATGTTCGTTTTTGCGATGGAATACATGAATTTTGGATAGTGCTATGGCTGAGTTGTTTTCACAAAAGTTGTGTCTTTTTTCCTTTTCTTTATGTTGAAGATCTTCTAATATCCTCCATAACCATACAGCGTGATAGGTTGTTGATGTTGTTTCCACATACTCTGCTTTTGATGAAGATATTGTCACAATGGGATGTTTTTTTGGTTTCCCATGAACTTAAAAATGATCCAAGATGAAATGCATAACTTGAAGTGCTATTTCTATCATCAATATTTCCTACAAAATCAATGTTAGTGTATCCAACTTGAGAACCATAACTTTTGGTTGAGTACATGATTCCAAAATTGATTGTACCTACAATGTACCTCAAAATTGTTTTACCTACTTGCCAATGGGAATTATTTGGTGTTTCCATGAACCTAGTGTTATCCCTAAAGTTGAACCTAGACTATGGGATTCAAGCTTAAGGAAATCTTTGTTCAAAAAATGTATAAATTAAATGAAATCAAACTAAAACACAAACTGGTATCAAACAAGGCTAATGGAACTTCACAGCACTAGAAGGAACTAGGCTAGTATAACTGTTTGTACAGATCACACAATTCTGGTATGAAATCAAAGGATGTAAAAAACACCACACAGTTTACAATAAGCAAAGTTGGTATATGTCACAGATTGGTAAATACAGGTATTTATAAGAAGATCAAAGCATTGAAGTGATAGGCTGGTATGAATCAGAGCTGCAGGAGAATCCAACAGATGTTGTATAACATGGACAATCACAAAGTTCACTACCCAGGCTACTATGATCATAAATCAAGAAGTGAAACTACCAATGTTTATCAATATAAGAATTAGTGTTATGGAATATGAATGACCATATACATAACAGAATTATCAGAAAGACAATTTATATAACACAAGGGCAAATCATCATCATGTTGATTCAGAAATAGAACTGTTACTGAAGCTGCAAAATGCTCATGCTACACAGATGTGTTTACAATTGACATGCATTACTCCCAAAAATGCCAACCTACAGTCCCCTTCTCGAGACCCCCCTTTTACATTGAACAATTCTAGAATTTATATCAATTACATCAACTAACTAGTTACAAGAAATGTGAAATTATTTGGTCCTCTGCCTCTTCGATGAGGTATGCCACCTATCAAGTTAGTTGCTGAAATGATGATTCGATGCCTGGAAATATGGAAACCATTGAACTTTAATAGCCATCAAATATAAAACAAATTCTTTGTTTTAGGTGTGTGCCATCTGTATTATTAAATGCTTAAATGCTGCTGGAAGATATTGACCAAATCCCTAATAGTCTGGAGATGATGAGATCAAGCATTCGACTGCTTGAAATATGGAATCATTGGCAGTGTTGCCTTCAAATCCGAAATGCCTTGCCATCTACCAGATATTGTCATAATAGAATTGGAAATTGAGGTGCACACCAAGTATGATGCAAAACAACTAAAAGTCCCTTTGGTACCACATAGTTTTCACTTCAAGGAAATAAGGGAAACACAAAACCGATGCAATGCATCATCTATCACGACGAGGGGAATGTCCTTCACTGAACTCGAACCGATGATCTCTAACGACCTATATTTACATTTCATTGAATTACAAATTGAGTCACAATAGCTGTTTAAAAATGAATGAAGCCCGGCGAACACTGAATAACCTGTAACTCTGAAGCCGTTACCCCATTCTTTAACGCGTGATTGGACTTATATTAATTCTTTGCATACTCTGGGTGTTCTTTGAAAAATTCCCGTAGAAAGTCATACATATCATTACTAACACCCTTAAGTTCTACTTGATGAACATCTCTACAGGATTGTGCTCTTTCAGCCACCATTAGGGCAAACAGTCTGCAACTAAATCCAATGGAGTACTTTGGATCCACTTGGTACAAACTGAGAATGGCTGAGCATACTAGCTTTCATTTGAATGCAGCTTTGCTTAGTGCAGATTCTCTTATTCCAGCTAGTAACCCCATTACAAACATTTAGAAACATTTTGTACTACAATCTCCAACCTATCCGAGATAAGATGAAACAAATCAACTAGCATGATCCATTTGTTTCCCATTTGACAGAAATTTTGCAGCCGTGAAATATTCTACAATTCACCAGCAAAATTGATGAATACTGTCTACAATCCTATAGAATATATGATCCAAACCTCTTGATGAATATTAGTCCAGTTCACTTCCCTCATTAGCAACTCCAATGGAACTAGTTTCTACCAAACAAGTCAACTCAACACAGAATGGAGCATTAGGAATCGATATCACCTCGTAGCGAAGCTTTAAATTAAGCATGCAGATCCTTGTTTGATGCCCACATAGGTCCTTTAGGACTAACACTATCATTCACCTTGTTGGATCCATTCTTGAGGATGATAAGAGGCTCTGTTTCACCATCCTTGACCTAAGCACGGGGTCTTCACTTAGTGAAACCATGCCATAGCACGTTCGTTCGTGGCATATAAAACAATACGCCTATTTTCAAAAAATATTGAAAAATACCTCCCAAAATCATTTTTTTAACCCCCTCCCAATATGCCTTGCCGATTTTAAAAAACCCCTATTTTCCCTATATATTGCGTGTATCCATTTTTTCATTTACATTTTTTATACCCCTTTATATTTGTACCTAAGGAAAAAAAAAACTAAACACAAGAAAGGGCAACACTTGATAGGCGCCCTTAGGCAAATCACTTTATTAGGAATTAAAATGTATCACATGATGTCAAAACAAATAAGAGAGGGTTTATTTGTACCAATCTCAAACAGTAGTGTGTTTTCCCCAAGAAGGGTTCAAAAATGAAACTTACACCATTTATAATTGCTTCTTTCCATCACGAACTTTTTATCTAAGCACCATTTTGGTATCTTACAGTTGGTTTCCCAAGCCCACTCAACACTGATTTCTATCTTACAGTTGGCTTCCCTGATGATGGCTGAAGAGTTCACATAAAATGTAGGGCTTAAAATATTTTATGCAGTAAAATCCAAAACACACAAACAAGATGTGTAATTAAGGAAAATCTGACAATATAAGCAACAGATCATAGACGCAGAGAAGATCAATGAAATACATGATTTACATTTTCTAGAGTACTTGATTTCATTAGGCATTTCATCCTATTGCCTTGAATGTTTGTTTACAACCTATCTAGAAGCTCATTGCAATTTTGTAAATACTGTATGCATGCTAGAAAATAACATAGATTGATAAGGGTTGTATTAAGATACATCTTTCAGGTTATACAAATTATTCCAACAATGATAGATGTAGTAATCTCTGAACAACTCATGCTAACTGGAAAATGTAACTCATCAGTGATCTATACCTAGGGCCTGCCAGCTGGAGCAGCTAGTGGACCAGCCTTGCTAGATTTCATCCGTGCAGCTTTTGATTGAGAAAGCATCTCATCATAGTTCTACAAGTCATTAAACAGAATGAAAAGATTTATCAATGTAGAATCAAAGAAAAGAACATAATGAGAAGGAAGTGTAGAATATGTTCAGCAACAATCCTGCAAACCTAGGTTAAATTTTAAGGCAAGACATTTAATATAAATGAATTAAAAATGGTTAATGCTTACCCTTTTCTCCATGACCAAACCCTGTTTTGGGACGATCCTTTCAGCAATACCATAATCAATTGCTTCCTGTGGGAAAAAGTATCTTGATCTTTGAATATCCTTTGCAATATCTTCTTGTGTTTTGCCAATTCCTTTTGCCAGTAATTCAATGTAATACTGTGTATTTACTTCCAACTCTTTTGCGTGAAGAAGACATAATTTCATCAGCTGGCCTATAATAAGTATTAAGCAGTCCTTTAAAAGGAGCTAAGTGAGCATTTACCTGTTACGTAAGAATGACTTGGAAGGTAAAGCAGCAACAGTAGTTTCAATTGGCTTGGATTCTAGAATAAGTAAGCTTTAGGTTGTTGCATTATGTGCATGAGAAAAAAGAGATTTCAATTCCAAAATAGAATAAAAAATTCTAAATGAGATTCCCAATTCAAAGATTAAAATTTAAACTAAAAACAATTGCAATTTTACAGAGAGAGAAATTATTGATAGGGGCTCTTTGTCTCTTGCATTCCCAGAGATAAAAGTTAAGAACATGCACACTAGAAGCAATAGTACCCCAAGAGCAGTACTCCTTATATGGAAGCCATGTTGATTACTTGTGGACATTCTCAATCAAGCCTTCTATCCAAATAAATGGAACTGAACCATGAACTATGAAATTACTTCATATATTCTAACCATCTTACAATCTATGCACAATACAGAAATCTTGCATACAATTAAAATTAACTCAAAGTACGACAATCATTGATGAAGGCAGAGACCCTGAGCTAAATGCAGCATGAATACTTGTATGCAAGATTTAACACAGCAGAAGAACACAGCAGAATCAGAGAATATTTAACAAAGCATGGAATGTTGTCCAAGTAATTCACAAATTCAGAACTAGATTTGGGAGTTTTGGAATCAGGAACTCAGGAATTCAAAGAGTTGCACTGACTTGGGAGTTAGGGAATTAGAGGTGTTCAGAAATTCCGCTAGATGGAGTGCCCTTTATAATTTACTATGCTGTCTCGAATGTTATATGAGAAGTTTATTCAGAAGATTAATCTTGTGGCAGGACACTGAAGAACATGGCAGCGAGCACCTACCTTCTGAAGTATAAAAATGAGGATTGCTACACTGTTACTCTGAAGTGATGTATGCACTCTACTGCATCCACATCACTGGTTTCGAGTGACGATAGGCATTTTTTGTTATATTTCAAGAAGACAGTGAATTTGATTCACATTTGATTATGGTGTCTTCTACCTCAATTGAGGGAAGGGAGAGTCTTTTTGTCAAACTGTATTGATTTATCTAGACAATTTTTAATCTTCTCATTCATTGTTTTCATAAAAACACCATGTTCTTTTATTTTATTGCAGATTTATTACTTTTACAAATGCTAGTTATGGTATTCAATTTCTCCTAACATCATATGACTATCAGGGGATGTTGAAAAATATACAAATAGACCAAATAAATTCACCCCTGTTATTTGAATTTAAAGGATAGGCCGTATTCAAACATGAAAGGCAAATTTAAATAACAGAATCTAATCTAGTTGACTCCAACCAATGTGACTTGCTTGTCTTGATGATTTCTGGTGCTTTATCTTCTCTAGACAACTGAGCTCTCTTCGTTTTGCCTCTACGAGGGCTTGAATTGTCAGACAGATCTTCTCTAGATGAATCCAATGTCATCCTTCTTCCTACAGACAAGCCACCTCTCTAAAATTAAATAGACTCAGTGGGTTTGGTGTTGTTGGTGTAGTGCCTACAAGCCATTTTGAGAACCATTTGAGGTCTAATGTTTCTGGTGCAATATCTTTAATAAGTGAGCCAGAGTTGAAGACAACAGAGAGGCTTTAAAAGGTCATCAGAGAGTGAAAGCAATATTCATAATGATGGAGACAATATTTTGAATTTTTCTTCTTATCTTGAAGAAATTAGGATAAAATCACCAGATACAGACATTATTTCAGAGCAGACCATGCATGAAATGAAGTTTGGTCAGAAAAGCAAAAGCATGGAAAAATAAATTAGAGGTTCTCGATTAGGTCCTGAAAGTGAGTTCCTAGATCGTAGAAAAACAGTGACAGATAAATTTTCAGCAATTTTGAATTTTTAAACATGGAAACGCCAAAGAGAGCATTCAGGTTGCAAACTGTAAAGAAAATTTGAAGGGTGAAAAGTAAAAGAACAATCAAACGATACCACTTTACCATAAGACTGATAAGTAAAAGAACAATCAAACAATACCATGTAACAACTTATCTCCCTTTGAAAACTGTATATAATCAACAATGTTTTCAATCTCCAATAACTGTATATAATCAACAATGTGTTCAATCATCAGAGATAGCAGGTAAGACGAGTATTGTGGCTAAAAGGTGCATCTTGTGAACGGGTGATATAAGTTGATACTAAGATGACCTGAGAATCAATGATCACAATATTGCTTTGATGTTATAAAAGAAGCGAACATACCAGGTATATTAAGTCAGGGTACATAATCTCCTTTTACAACAATAAGACTTTGCATATATACAATGCTTAAACTTAAGTGGGTACATGTAACTTCTATCAAATACTAAAAGCACAGTGCAAGCAAGTCAAAAGAACAACCAGCAAGCAAGACAACCATCCACAGTAGCATATAATAAAAACAGACTAATTTCTTGTTTTTCACTCCTTCAAATATTTTCAAAATTTGAAAGGAGTTTGTTCACCTCATTTTAATACAAGAGAACTAACACACACTATAAACTATTATTTGAATTATCTTTCCATAAATAGACCTGAGACCATCAATACTTTACCATAAGACAGAAAAGTAAAAGAACAATCATATATACAATGCTTAAACTTAAGTGGGGACATGTAACTTCTATCGAATACTGAAAGCACAGTGCAAGCAAGACAAAAGAACAACCAGCAAGCAAGACAACCATCCATAGCAGCGTATAATAAAAACAGACTAATTTCTTGTTTTTAACTCCTTCAGAGATTTTCAAAATTTGAAAGGAGTTTGTTCACCTCATTTTAATACAAGAGAACTAACACACACTATAAACTATTATTTGAATTATCTTGCCATAAATAGACCTGAGACCATCAATACTTTACCATAAGACAGAAAAGTAAAAGAAAAATCAAACGATACCACTTTACCATAAGAATGATAAGTAAACGATACTAAGATGACCTGAGAATCAATGATCACAATACTGCTTTGATGTTATAAAAGAAGCGAACATACCAGGTATATTAAGTGAGGGTGCATAATATCCTTTTACAACAATAAGACTTTGCATATATACAATGCTTAAACTTAAGTGGGGACATGTAAATTCTATCAAATACTGAAAGTACAGTGCAAGAAAGACAAAATAACAACGAGCAAGCAAGAGAATCATCCACAACAGCATATAATAAAAACAGACTAATTTCTTGTTTTTCACTCGTTCAGAGATTTTCAAAATTTGAAAGGAGTTTGTTCACCTCATTTTAATACAAGAGAACTAACACACACTATAAACTGTTATTCGAATTATCTTGCCATAAATAGACCTGAGACCATCAATACTTTACCATAAGACAGAAAAGTAAAAGAACAATCAAACGATACCACTTTACCATAAGACTGATAAGTAAAAGAACAATCAAACAATACCATGTAACAACTTATCTCCCTTTGAAAACTGTATATAATCAACAATGTTTTCAATCTCTAATAACTGTATATAATCAACAATGTGTTCAATCATCAGAGATAGCAGGTAAGACGAGTATTGTGCCTAAAAGGTGCAGCTTGTGAACATGTGATATAAGTTGATACTAAGATGACCTGAGAATCAATGATCACAATACTGCTTTGATGTTATAAAAGAAGCGAACATACCAGGTATATTAAGTCAGGGTGCATAATATCCTTTTACAACAATAAGACTTTGCATACATACAATGCTTAAACTTAAGAGAGGACATGTAACTTCTATCAAATACTGAAAGCACAGCGCATGTCGAACAAAGACATGGCGCAATGATTTGAAGGAGTCAAATTCACAATGGTAACAAGAAAAAGCATGGTAAGAATTGATAAGAAACGAGATGAGGGGTGAGAATAGGGTTTTTCCACTTTTAAGCTGAGAATATTTCAAACTGAGAACGATGATCGTTGAGGCCTCTAATTAATTCCTTAGAAAAACAAATTCTCTATTCTGAATATCAGTTTGATATTATTGCCAACTACTATCGAAATAAAGAGAGAAATCAACTGGAAACAAATGTAAGAAGACATGTTTGGAAACTAAAGAATGATTTACATGTATAGATGTTAAGGGACATAATAGGGCGAGCTTGAAGTAGACACTTTCTCAAGAATTTAATTGATGATTTCCAAGAACAAATACTCAGGCATTGGCATCAATCATTTAGAGTATAAACTCATGCTTTGTATAAATAGAAGTCTTACTATCAAATCAAGTAGGACTTTTCCAAGAGATAAAGCTGGGTCGAAAGGGATATTGGGTTAAAAGAGTGGGTATTAACGAAATGGAGGAGAATACAACCAATGGGTCATAGGGTTGAGTGAGGCATTTGAAATATCGAACCTTCTTGTGTATTTTAGTTCAGACCTGGCCACTCATCAAATGACGCTGAGTATAAGAACTCGAATTGATAATTGAGGACAAAGACGAGTCTGGTTCAGCCCTTTAATTTCGAACACAAAGTATCCAAGTTTTTTCAACAAAGGAACAACTGGTCATATATATTTTTAAAGACTGAATATGCTCATTATTCTCATGGTGAAAATACTGGAGTATAGCAGAGGCAGGAAATATGTTGGGTAAACCTTTGTTCTACTCACCTAACCTCGACTAAGTTGGGCTATGGGGTATAGAGAGAAGGCACGTATTAAGGCACTGAAAATGCTGGAGTATAGCAGAGGCAGGAAATAATTTAGGTGAACGAAGTATGGAAACTAGCTGGGAAAACACAGATTCAATTAAAGTACTTGCAAATCATAAACAGTCAAACCATAAAGTATCGATTTGTGCTTACCTCGTACAAGAAATCCTACTGAAGCTCATTTTCTCAGGCCTTCCAACTACTAAACTCATCCCAGATTTGAGTGATGCAATGTCTAGTACTTAATGCGGGCGATATTCTATCAATTGTGTTTTTTGTGCAGAGTTCTAGCCAGAGGAGGGTTCAAAGAGCATAAATGGCAGAATAAGGAGGAAATTCGTTTAGCATCAATTAATTAAACTATATTGTAAATGTAATAGGTATGAAGTGAATGCTAAATCAGAACCCTCAACACCTGGAGCAGTCTTGGAGAATTCACAGTACTATTGTACATCCACCGACGTCAGCTTGTGTGAAATAGCTGGCACCCCTCCCTGAGATTAGCATGCATTATGTTTAATAGTTTGTTATGATGTATTTGGTAAAATTAGCAGGTAATAAAAATCCCAAGAAATTTAAACAGGGAAACAACAATTCAATGACACTAAATAGGTAAGAACATTTTAGCTTTGTTCCAAATAAGCAACATGGAGCTGCTATGGACAAAATCTGGAGCCTATGGCTTCTTTGAATGGACGTTTACAAAAATATATTCACCTCCAATACACTTCTTTTGCATCTATGGAAAATCATTTTGTCCAGAACATATCACATGATAATGAAGAATCCATTCTCACAGTCCCAGATACGTCCACCGTTTGTGTTAAAATCTACACTATTAACCGTCCATTCAATTTGAACATCAAAATCATTTCAGACTGATTGGATATAAACGAGCACATTAACTCAAATAAGGAAAAAAAATAACGTCAAGCCAAGATATGAAATTTGAACATTGCATACTAATGTGAAAATATAGCAAAATTCATACTTTTGCCGAAGCACATTAATTAAAGATATTAAAGCTGTGGTAGCAAAAAATTTAAAGGACCTCAAAGTACCCAAAAACATCTTCATTAGGAATGATGAAGAATTTGATAAATAAATTCTAACTGAAACACAAGTAAACGTGCAATACAAGAAACATAGATTAAGATGGGGCAGCCAAATGCTGCAAAATCACATTTCTCATTCAAAAAACAACATTTGGACGGGGATAGAATTTCTAATCATTTAAATATAATGGGGCTTATTTGCAGCAACCAAAACTCTGAAAGTTTGCCTTCAGGGGATCAGATCTTTCGTAGCAAATGAAGGCCCAAATTTGTCCTTATATGTGTATGCCAAGATTATTCACCGTGCTACTGCATTTTCAAATCCTTAAGCTTGGACTCTAAATCACCATCACTGTCACTGCTCTCATTTACATCATCATCCTCATCCCCATCCCCATCCTTGCCCTCATAGTCATCACCTTTGCCCTCTGCATCATTATCTTCCAAAGATCCAAGCACAGAAACACCCTTGACACTTCTTCTCAGCAGATCTTTAACAACAACAATTCCTTCTTCCGAAATGCAGTTTCCATCAATATTCAGCAGATCAAAGTTGGGATTATTGATCACAGACTCAGCTGCAACCTTCGTCCCTTCTGTGTTGATGAAATTTGAACTCAAATCAAGTTCCTTCAGATGCTCGTGGCCTTCCACAAGTGCTCCGCAGATCACAACATTTCCCTCGTCCTTGAGATCATTCTCTGACAAATCTAACTTTGTAAGAATTTTTTTCAAACCAAGGCACTCTGCCAAAGACGGAGCTGCTTTGGCAGTAAATTCATCGCCTTCCATCTCGAGAACCTTGAGGGATGGAGCCCCTTCCTTGAGGCTATTGGCAAGAGCTATTGTCCCCTTATCCTGAAAACCAAGATAGTTCAAGTAAGCCTCTGTGAGACCCAAATGGCCTGAAAGCGATTTGCTCAAAGCAACCCCACACTTCTTCCCAAACATGTTATCCCTTAAATCCAACTTCTTCAATTTATCACCTGCTCCTAGAGCTTCTGCTAGAGCTATACCACCCGCAGCACAAATCCTAGCAGATGAGCATCTGAAATCCTCCAACGTAGTGCAGTTCCTAACAAGCCATGAAAGCACCTCTCCCCCTTCATCCCCTGTCATATTATTATGGAAATGCAGAACCCTAAGCCTCTCAACGGAGGGCATAAGCTCACAGATGGCTCTAGTAGCCTCCACAGAGATACCATTGTTCATAAAATACAGTTCCTCCAATGTTTTCTGAGATTTTAACAGAGACCCAAAAGACCTAACGCCCTTCTCACCCAGTGCATTGTCAGAAAGATTCAAGGTCCTCAATACACACCCTTGTAAAATGGATGAAAATATGGCCATTACCTGAAGGGCCTCGTCCTCGCCTCTTCCCGTGATGAAATATGAAATATCAACATCAGTGAGATTACTCTGAACTTCCATCAAGATTCTCTCTACAACACGAGCAGCATCGAGACCAAAGCTTTTGTTGCTAAAGCATATCTTGGTATAACCATTCCCTTCCTCTGCTAACCGCCTCAAGAGCTCCTTGGAAAACGAGCATGCAGGCACAGGCACAGCTCGCAGGCACAGGCACGCAGGAAAGGCTCGGAGGACTCGGCACAGCTCGCAGGCACAGGCACGCAGGCAAGGCTCGGAGGACTTGTGAACAACTCAAGTCAAAAATTTGAATAAAACGTGCCCCAGCATATTGCATATTTAAATAGTAAAAAAACCCTAATTACCCCTAATATACCCCCAATATATTAATTTTTAATTTTTTAATTTTAACCCCCCAATATGAACGGACATGATATCATATTGGTCCCTAGGTGACGCCCCTATGGACCTGAGACAATTGTGTAGGAGGCTCACTTTGCTTTACTTGGCTGTCAATTACACAAAAATAAGAATACAAGCCCATCCCAACTATAGCAATTAATATTCCCAAAATATTCCGCCAACTAAATGGATCGTGAAGTAAAATGTAGCCAAATGCCAGAACCAAACAAGTCTTCAAGTGTCCTAGAACTTGATATGTGACTCGAGATGTATTGCCGATCCTCCATTCTAGTAATAATGTTGGACACCTGTACCATACATATCAAGCAAAGAAATAGATTACAGAAAAGAGAAGGCCTACTGCACTCGATGTGATACACATGTAGCTGAATGTATAGAGAACCAACTGTCCATTGCCCAATCTTGATCAGATTTACCAGCCTTTTAAAACCTCTCTGCCCACCGGGATTCATTATAGGTTCATTTGAAACTCTGCTACCAGTAAGTAAAATGCTGCCAATTTGGATAAATGCTGCCAGCTATAAGAATTCACCATATAACATACATTTTCTTGCACGTACATGGGCTCATGGCTTATGAATGAAAATTTTGATGATTTTTAGGTAATGAAAGAAACCCTAATGAGGATCAATCAAACATAATATATAAAACATAGCAAAATTAAAACAATAAAAACCAACCATAATAAAAAATTTAAAAATAAACAGGTGAAACAACCCTAGAGATAACACCTAGAAATTAAACTAACTACATAATGTATAGTCTTGTGGTTGTTAAATATATGAGGATGCCAACAAGTCTTTTATACAAAGTGGGATCACAACTGTTTTTTATCTTGCTTTGTTAATTTTGTGCTTTTTACTACTCGAGTGTATGATGGTTTGCAATTTGTCATTCTAAATCTATTCAAAATATTTTATCATACTTTTGTTGACATATAAATATGACATTATCTGATTTTTCAACTTCAATCCCAAGAAAATATTTCATTAATCCAATATCTATCATTTCAAGCTCTATTTTCATGACTTATTTAAAATTTCCCATCATTAAGTTTTATGTGTAGATCATATCATCTACATGCGGACATACAATCAAAATTGAGTTTTATTAAATCATACCAATTAATTTAAATGTTTTGATTACTTAACCATAACCATTATTTAAAAGATAAGAACCTACAATATACAATCACTCTAATGCTAAGCCACATAAGAAAATATTATTGAATACTATAATAAGACACAACTGTTACATTAGTCGCATGTTGATCCTTTGAATGAAATAATGATTACACATTAAACCTATCCTTTAAATATGGTTAACACCCTCCATTTCAAGATACCATATTTTGTACTTGATCTCCTAGGGGCAACCACCGTAGATGAGGTATGCATCTCCTGAGTCACCTGAGGCGTAAACAACAAGCTTAGATTTACTTTAGATGATAAATAACTAAATTTTAAAATATGTACATATACAAAATTATTTTACTATATTTGTCATTCGATGGTTAGTCTAATGTCTTTCCATCATTGGAACTCATTTTCTATAGCCACACTTTGCAAGTCATGTTAATTCAATGTACATAATAACATCATAAACCAAAGTATTTCTCTAGTAGTATAAACCAAATAATAGAAAGATAAAAATATTTCCATAAACAAGTTTAACTATTACGAATACAACAAAATGGGAAAATAACTTGTGCAACAAAAAACTTCCCTATGACTTTCCTCTCAACCACATGCTTCATTTGACGTATATTTGTCTATCTAAAGCCACCCCCGACTTGGGCGATGAATCCACTAAGGGAAGCTTATAAACAAAAACTCTCCGGACTTCAAGTTAATAGCCCATGGGAAACCTTGTTTATGAGTATGATACTTAGACTTCTTAGTTGTCATAACATTTGAAATTTTAACCATTAATTCTGACTAAACCCTCATCATGTTTTTTCCATAAAAAAAGGGCATGTGAACAGTATTGCTTAATTGAATGGATACAACTATCTACCCAAAATTCGAGAGTGTGTTAGTAAGTAATGCATCCACCATTTTATAACAACCTTTTCCCTACCATTTACTTATACCAAAAAGTATTTATAAGTTACCTATTATATTCAAGAGGGTAATCTCATTAACTATCTGGTAGGATAATGATATATTAAGATAAGGACCTTCCTTTAACTAGTATATACATATTTATTATAATGTATGAAACTTTTTTCCATTTAAAGAGTATAGTTAAAATTAACAAAATACTCATGGTAACAAGAGGTTATATACATATTTATACTCTTAATATTAATACAACGTTGTAAATTCTACCATTTGCAAAGATATTCACAGAGTATTGAAACTCTTTCATTTACAAATATTAACTCTTCAAATCCAAGGATAAACTTTAAAAACATAGCCAAGGAACTAAGTTCAGATCTCAGCTCAAACACATAAGCAAGTTTCACAGATTAGCGCCAAAATAGTACAAGCATCAAAATATCATGGTTTAGATCAAATTGCAGGCATTAATTCATGCTCAAAACTGGTAACAATGCTTGCACAATACATACTCATATTTCAACAAAATCATTCTCATAGTTTACCAAAACTCATGTAGCAAAACAACTCAAACGTCTATCATGGAGCTAAACCATACTGCAGAGTACCGTATTTGTTAGTATTTATTTATCATTAAATATATTTGTTTGTAATTCTAGATCAAAACAATAGGAGGCCAACATAACACAAATTATGTAGCAAAAAATAAAGCACATATGTAGAAGCCAAGAATATAGGTGGAGACAGATCGTGAGGAAGAGACACAACCAAGATTGACTTTAATATAGAACATCACCGAGAAAAGAGAAAAAACTAAATATCATAAAGCGGGAGCACTTATATAATTGGAGTAGTCTATTTATTTTATGTTTTGGACATTCTCGTACATTTTGAACATAATTGGTAATTGTTTTGGTAAAATTCAAATTTAGAAGTATTAAAATTGTATTTATGAATACATAAATAAATTTAGTACCCTATATACTCTTGTAATACAAAGATTATGCAATTTGTATAACTAATATTCCCATAGCACTGTGATTATAAAATTTGTATAGCTAATATATTTTATTCTAATTTTTTTTACAAAATTTCAATCAAACTTTAAACATAACAACACCAAATTTATATTAACCAAACTTCAAACATAACAACACCAAAAATATATAAAAAATTAAAAATTAAAAACATAGAATATTTAAACTATTGAGTTGAGGTTAAGCTAATAGTTCTAGAATCATTAAAGTTAAGCTAATAGTTGTATCTAATAGTTATCCAATATAATTGTGATTGAGTTGAAGTTAAGCTAATAGTTCTATAATCATTGGAGTTAAGCTCATAGTTGTATCTAACGAGAGTAGATCCAAATCCTAGGCTCTATCAAGCGTCGAGATGGATCGAATCTCTCAAGGTGCAAACCTCTTCTTAGCTATCCATTGATTTGATTCAAACCAAAAGACAAATCTGTTTTATTTAAGGTCCACATATAATATTTTTATTATTAATATTTAATATTTTTATGGTTAACATATAATATTTTTTATTATTTTTTATTTTGTTAGGAACCAACATTACAACATTTCCTCATAAATGGTTTTAAAACCATATGCAAGGGCCTCCTACAACCATACATTGTTTAGGAGGCCTTGCACATTGTCTTAAAACCATTTCCAAGGTCCTCCTAAACCATGTGCAAGGCGCTTCTAAACCATGTACAATAAAACCATGGGTTGTTTGGAATGCCTTACAAATGGTTTTAAAACCATGTGCAAGGCCAACATTTTTTTGCGGATAATTCAATTTGTTATTTTTTATTATTTTGTTAGGTAGAAACATTACAACATCTTCCCCATATTGTGTTTTTTTTCATAACCCACATATTTTTTTTACGGATAATTACATTTTTACTTTTTTATTGTTTTGTTAGGTAGGAAGATTACAACATCTCCCCCATATTAGATTGTTTTTGTGGCGGATATCTATTTTGGCCTATAATTAGAAAATTTATTTTTTTGCACCGAGAGGCGCTCTACAGCCTAGTATGGGAGAGATCTTGTAACATTACATAACGTTATGTAACGTTACATAACATAACGTAACGTTATGTAACGTTACATAACGTTACGTAACGTTATTTTTATTAATAACAAATAATTTTATTAATTATAGGCTAAAATAAATGTCGGCCAGAAAAACCACCTAATATGGGGAAGATGTTGTAATATTCTTACCTAACAAAGCAATAAAAAAGTAAAAATTTAATTATCCGTAAAAAAAATGGAAGAGGTTGTAATATTCCTACCTAACAAAACAATAAAAAAGTAAAAATTTAATTATCTGTAAAAAAAATGTGGATCAGGAAAAAAACACAATATGGGGGAGATGTTGTAATGTTCCTACCTAACAAAATAATAAAAAGTAAAAAATTGAATTATCCACAAAAAAATGTTGCCCTTGCACATGGTTTTAAAACCATTTGCAAGGCCTTATAAACAACCCATGGTTTTATTGTACATGGTTTAGGAGGGTCTTCCATATTGTTTTAAAACCATGTGCAAGGCCTCTCACACAACCCATGGTTTTATTGTACATGGTTTAGGAGGGCCTTGCAAATGGTTTTAAGACCATGTGCAAGGCCTTGCATATGGTTTTAAAACCATGGGGAAATGTTGTAATGTTCATTTCTAACAAAATAAAAAATAATAAAAAATACTATATGTCTGCCATAAATAATATTAAATAATAATAATAATAATAATATATGTGGACCTTAACTAAAAAGATATCAATGGATACCTAAGAAGAGATTTGATCCCTCTCGGTGCTTGATAGAGCCTAGGATTTGGATCTACGCTGGTATTAATAAAAAAAACGTTACATAACGTTATGTAACGTTACATAACGTTACGTAACGTTACAAGATCTCCCCCATACTGGGCTGCAGAGCGTCTCTCAGCGCAATAATCGATAGAGGTAAGCTTTTAGTTGTATCTAATAATAACATTTATTTTAATTCTTACAATTATCACTAATTGTACTTATCACATGTTAATTAAGCTATTTTTATTTTTTTTGAAATTATTAATTAGTAATTTTGGACAACACCCATAGAATCAATCTCGATAGTACACTTGTCTCATTCTCGTTTAAGGGTGAGTGCACAACATTGAGTGTGTCTTTTGGTGCATTAGATGCAATACAAAACTGAAAAAAATAGATATCCATCAACTTGCATGGATATTTTGAGACACTTACACAATGAATCTTGCGATGAGTAAAAAACAAGAAATGTAGGAAATTGAATTACCTTTCCAAATATATAATTTTTTTCTATTGAAAATGTTGCTAACTATCTAAATTTAGATATCTTTTAATGGACAGTTTTTATTTTTGGGAAAAATTATAAGGTATATGTTTTTGTGGGTGCAACATCTGAGTGTCTAAATGATGGAATAAACTTACGAAAACCAGTATACATATAGAGAACATATAGGACTAGTGCATGACTATTTTCCCAGTAATAAAAATAATATTTTTAATTTTTTTTTAATTGTCTAAGAGATCAAACCTTGAAAATGGTACGTCAATTGTGGGTGCAGCATTTGAATGTATTAATGCAATTATTTGGAAATTTGTTTTGTATAGCATGTAGAGGTTGGTTTTCTTTAGTGCACCATACAATTTTTTTTAAATGGTTGAGAAACGAAAGAGATATGGACTAAACACTAACAATGTGTTTTTTGAGTTGAGGAGTGATGATAGAAGATAAATAAGAAAAAAATAGAAAAAAGTATGTATTCTTGTTAAAATTTACATATTTGGAATCTATAAAAAATACCATATTTGTTTGTAAAACCTCATAAAAAGTGGAGGTGTACAACATAATCAGACGATCCGCTAAACACGAGCATATTGCAAATTTGGATATAATGTTGAATTAGCCATGGTTTATCATACTCCAAGGAATAGACATGTTGAATTTGAAGAAAAGTACGGAGCAGACACATAGGCATAAGAATTCCATGAAAGCATAGGTGGAGGCTTGTCCTGATCATTTGGAGAGAATAGATTTTTGAATTTAACCAAAACACGAGTGTGATTTAGTACAACAAAATGGAAGCGCATTTTATATAAGCAAAACCTGAGCACGTTTTAGCTAATAAAAATGGGGGCGTGTTTTAGTTAAGAAATATAGGAGTGTGTTTTTAAATACTACAATGAGTACTTTTTGGTCAAATATATCAATACTTTTATTATTTTATGTCCCCCCCTTCACTC
>LPNX010483165.1:89221-99793 GCA_001517045.1 Pseudotsuga menziesii
GCACATAGAGGTGAGCTTGAAGGTGATTGTATATGTTCCCCTCATCCAAGAAACATGAGCATTTGTACGATGAAATGCAAAAGGAGACAATGCCATTACGTTAGTAACCATGTAATGGAACATGTTTATGTTTAGAAACAAGTGGCCAACCTATTACACCTTTATTACAAAATATATATATCTTCATGCTACAAATGCTTCGAATAATACTCCATAAACATGAATTTATAAAATAAGATCCAGAATAGTACTTCTCTAATCAATTTAAACTATAATAAAATCACACATAACTTTCATCTTTTTCAAAGTTGTTACCCGAGGCCATTCATCAAATGTCATGTACATGAACAAAATGATAAAATAATGTGCAGGACATACATAATGTGCAGGATATATTCATAACCATTATTTTGAATCGACCTTATAATACTCAGATACTTTTAGGTTTGATGTGTATCCCATATATTCGTTAGATGAAAGACATCACGCCAAACACTAATTTTATTTATGTAGACCACATAGGTGCATCACTTAGGTGTGTCAACTTCGTGCATCCTTTAAAATTTTGATAGGTTGTTATGTGGGTAAGGTGCTTTTGTATTCCACCAAGTTGGATCATTTGCTTAGCTGTGCTGGGTCCTTATGTGTATTAGGTATGTTCCATCTTTGTGAATACAATTTGACATTGTTAATATAACATTGTACATGCAATTGGATCGTGGTAAAAAACAATTAAAATGTACATTTTTGTCATTATGTAATATTGTAATTGTGCATTGTTCTCAAATTTATAAAACTGATATCTCCATGAAAATGTAAAGTCTATAAAAAATTGGGAACATTACACATAGAAACATTCTTGGCCACACGTGTATAATCACACTTAAAATATTGAACCATGAATATCTCAAGAGCCTTGATATGAAATATTTTTTATATCATGAAAGTTATAATACAAAAATAGAAGGCCCATCTATGGCCTTGTCATGTCCCCTCAAATTGACCATTAAAATGTGTTGACCATGCTAAGTTCCTAGGGGATCAAAATTGATATTAATTATTCCTCATAGGATAAATTTTGCTAATAATTGTTTCAAGGCATGTATTTAATTTTATCTCAGCAATTTTATTTATTATGCACAATAATGATGTGGAATTAAGGCTACCATGTGAGGAGGGCACAATGGGGAAAGCTATTCAAATTGCGTTGGTAAAAATAAAAAAGTCCATGACAAAAGAAAACAAGAGAATAAATGCAAGTTTCCAAAAAGCAGTAAAAAACAGACAGAGGTAAAAGCAGGAAAGTTTTTGAAGGAAAGAAAAGGTTTCCTTATGACCCAAGAAAAGCAGAAAGTTGTCATAACTCAAAAGAGGCATCTTTTGACTAAGGGAGGGTGCAGTTTCTAATTGTGAAGGAATATTTGGACTTGGAAACAATTCCACATGGTCCTACTTTCCTAATTTCCTAAAGGGGGCGCTTTTGTGGCTAGGGTTAGGTCACCCATGCAGTTGACTTGGTCTCACAGGTCACCATTGGCCTCAACTTACTAAGCAGGTCATCTATAATTCTATAAAAGGTGAATTTTATCCCATTGATTCAGTTTTGATGATTTGATATTGTGGTTATACTATGTGAGCATACTCTCTGAGTGTTCTGCCTCAGACCATTGGGTGATGATCCCTAAACCCCTCCTCCCTTCTCTTCCATTTCCCTTTCTTTCTATTGCAGGCCTATGGAGCACTAATGTTAGCCAGTGAAGCTTAGTTTAGAAGTATGTTACAGCCTCCATAAATTTCAGGTCAAGCTCCAGTGAATCCCATGCTTCACTTATGCTCACAGCCCCTTACTGGTCATGATTCGAGCCTCCTACCCCTTAATTTTGGAAGCCTCTTTTTAATGGTCAGTCAATCATGCTATTTCTGTTCTGTGGTGTCAATATATTTTGAACATTACACTTATCAGGTTGAGATATCTCACACCTTGAAGAATATTATCTCAGTTTCATAAAAGATCCTATATTATCAATGTATGGGGGGATTGAGTGAATATGAGTGTTGTAATGAATATTTCATGATGGGGAATAAATTGAGATAAGTATTCATGTTTAGAGAGCTCATATTTATCTCTTATATAAATCTCAAGTTTCACAGAATTGTATTTAAGATGATTTAATATTTTTTTTAAGACCCTAGCTAGATTACTAGTTTTTAATAACTAGTTTTACTGAAATTGATGCAAAATAGGCTCTGTAAACTCAAAATGAGCTATGTGAGTTACTATAGGTTAGTAACATGCCTAAATTCCCATATAAATATCTATAACCATTTTTTTTTTGGTTCGTACCACCCTTTTGCATCCTCCTCTGTGCAGGGTTTCTCTTGACCAAAATTGCCACAAATCCCCAAATTCACCCAAAACACCTCAAAATTTCCAAAACCTAAAAAAATATTTAAATACCTTGTTATATATTAAACTAAGGCTGTAACAAAACTATGCAAGTTTACCTAAGCCTCTGGTTGAAACAGGAAGAACTACTCTCCTTAGTTGCACGATTTGGCTCCCCAGAAGCGTGGTAGTAGGTTTTCACAGCACGGATTCTGAAACCTAAATGGAACCAGATATAAATGTGTTAGGGGAGAGGAAATTCAATGTTTGACATCTCTTTTTTTTCTTCCCACTGATCACGCTTGTCCTCTGCAAAATCTCCTAGAAGAAACCCTTATTTTTTCCAATCCGAGAAGGATATGTGTGAACCCCTTAAATTTTAGAATTATTTAAGAAAAATTACAGAATTAAAGTGTTCAGGTTTGTACACCATAGTTAGTACGTTATAGGCCTACCAATGTACATGTATTAAAAACATATTTGATGTACATGTGCAAACAAAAGTACATCTGTCCTGGACCGCGCCCCTATACAACTCCCGATTGTACTTAAAAATACATATATGTCCTCGACTAACACATAAAAAATCTAACTTTCTCTTATTTTTCCTGGACCCTGATGCTTTTCAGCTCTATCTACGACTGCAAATCAATGACAATATTTCTTGATTAGGTAACTGAACTAGTACTGTCCAGCAATAACAAAGTTTGAAAATTTAAAATATGACTCAATTGTAAATAAAACAAAGACTCAATACATCTGTGGGGGGTATAGGTGCCTCTGGTGTCGAGGGTATAGTTGCTTCTAGTAGCCTCCTCCTTGAGAGTCTCTCTCGAATGCTTCTCTGTGAATAAAAAGAAATATGTCAATTATCTCAAGAATTATGAACATGTACATGAATGAGAAAGTACTAATCAATTATGTAAAAAAATGAACATCTCATCGAAAAAACCATTTCTAGGGGATTAAGCTAGGACTCTTCAGTAGTAAGAGGATCCTTAGGTTGAACATCAACCTCAGTTGCATGCACTGATGGACTAGGGTGTGGCTACATTCACCAAATGATAAAATAGTTAGACATTGTGCATGTCCATAAACGATACAAATGAAATGTACAATTACAAATATTCAAGTAGATGTACCTCAGTGTGACTTATCCCTATTGTAGATGCAACATTGACCGCAGCATCAACAATCCCACTAAGGTTTGGCATGGATGACTATACATCCTGATGATGTAAACATGTGAAAATAACATTAAGAAAAAACACTTGTGAAGTGAATTCATAGCTAACCAACAACTTCCATTGGAAATGTGTACATTACCGTGGGATGAGTAGGTTGATCCTCATGCACAGCCACTCTATTCAAGGAAGAAGGTCTCCTGGTGTAAACAACCCCCTTACCTATGTTTGGACTACGGGGAGATCCAAAACAAAGAGGTGGTGCAGGGATCTGCGATGATGTTTACACTCATAAAGTGTTACCATAACTAGACATGGATTTGAATGGATGGAATAATATGTATTGAAAAACTAACATGTTGTAATATAGTTACCCCTGCTTGGGACAAATCTCCCCCATGGGAGTGACCACTTCCATCAATTTCTTGCCCCTCTTCAGATGATAATAACATCTACAAGTTTAAAAATGATAATATTAGCGATCTATAAAGGAGTGTATAGTAAGAAATTTAAATAATTCGAACAAGATTTAGTCACAACCCATGTACTTACATTCTTCAAGTAATCGTGAATTCTACCTTGGACTATGTCATTGATATCAACGTCTCGAGCATCACGTTCTAAGTGGGGTTCCTGCAACTTCAAAAATTGTAAATATTAGACAATTTAATAAATTAATCAAGACTAACACATGCATTAACAAAATTATATGTAATGACAAAATGACAAATGTTTAAATATTACCTCAATGGTGGTTGTTTGGGCCTCGTGTACAACCACACCGGGTGCAGTACCACCCCTGTGAGAGGAATCAGTCTCCTGCAAGAGTAAATATTGCATATATTACGAATCTTTTAATATGTTACATATAGTATGGAAAAATTAAAAATTGAACAATAACAGAGTTTTAAAACAATGTCCTTACCTCACCACTAGTCATCGTAGTGGCACCATGTCTTGGTCCAGGACAATAACATGGTCCCCCACACGATGTGCAGATCTGTGGCTCGCTCTGAGGCACATGGGATGTCGATCTATCCCCACCAATAGATGTACCTCCACCACCAGAAGCTGGTGTTTGTACACCAGCAGAGGAAGAGGGAGCTCTCTGGTCAATAGTGGTCATGTGTCGAGAGACCATCTCAGCTAGAGTAAAAAATACCTCCTGTGTCTGGGCAACCATGTCATGTGCAGGAGGGATGTCTACCCTTGGTAGCTGGGCACGGGGTGCAGGTATCTATGGAATGGAATCTCTATGGCTAGCATTTGGTCAGTGTTGGGGCATCCCCCTACCAACTCCCTGGAAGCCGAACATGTCAAAATAGTTGACATGTTTCCCTATCACAAACTCTGCATACAATTTTTGAAGGAAGTACAACGGTACTTCCCTATTGTTATGAGGGGGAATGTCAAAAACCATGTGCCACCTATCCATCTAATTGTCTTTGATGGGTGGAAAGGTGAACCACTCAATAGAAATATGTGCCCTATTTATCTTTGGAATGTCATTCATCCCAAGTAGTCTAAACAATGAATATATGTGTTGTTTTGTTATTTTGAGCTTTTTTACCTTGTTATAACTTAACCCATCAGTATATTGTTGCCTTTTCCTCTGCTGGGAAGATGCGATGCTATACAAAGCATCATTCGATCTTGCGATCGTATCAACAATAGACAACAAAGAATCCGAAAAGGAGCGGTGGAGCTCATCTCCACCCCTCCAAGTAGAACCAATCTCTCTCAAATGGTCAATAACTCTCAATATCTCCGCATTGTCATCCATAGTAGCCACTACAATCACAAATACAAATAAAATATCATTATAGATATAAACACATGATATAATGACATATCTAAGCACTTAAAACTATATAACTAATGTATGACAAATAACGACATATAAACTAAATCTATCATGTAAATTTAAAAATTGATCTTGAATTTTACAGTAAAGAATAAACATTTAACATTTTTTCATTTCATATTTATGTCCTAAATTTAATTATTAATTCCATTTTTTAAGTATGCATGTGTACATAAAGTGTCTTGAGTGCATATGTTGATTGTGAAGCTCCTCTAGCTTATTTTAAGGCTTGGATTATGAAGTTTCGTTGAAATTGTGAGGTGCTAACTATTTCCTTTGTAGGACCAGCTCCAAGATTGCAGGTAGAGGCGACAACTAGACCCTAGAATAGGTGGCATGATGTGTTGTTGATGAATAAAATCCCAGTATAGGCAATGCTTTTGTTAGATATGTAATTATTTGTTGTAGTGTGATGTTTTTTGGACTCCAAATTCTATTTAGCAAATATTTATGGATTTTAAGGTTGCAAGGGTTCCACTCGATTATATCATGTATGATAGTATGTTATTGGCATTTCTAATCAAATACATCAACCTACCTATGTATCTTCACGTTCATAGAATCTATTGTTGAACTTTGTTGTCTTGACCTTAACCAAAAAGTACCCTTCGTTTAAGACGAAATATTTGTTAAAAGCATGGGAAGCTTCTATACCTTATTTTAACACTTTGATTGGGAAGTTTCATCAAAACTATAAGGTGTTTATTGATGTTATTGGAAGAGCAACTTTGATATTTCGGATAGAGGCAAGGGATTTACCATGTTTGTTTATGTATTTTAGGGGAATATATGAATTCTACTTGATTTTTTTTTAGTTGTATGCAAGCTTGCAACATAATTGACAAACTTTGCATATTTGTTAAATTTAGTTTGGATTCACAATGATGCTTGCGAATATAAATATATGCAAATAGTGAAGTTCCTTTGTTTTTTATGATGTAATTGGGTTTTTGGTTTACATTGGGCATGTAAATTACTTATGCAAACTTGTAATGTGCTTAACAAACTTTGCATATTTCTAGATGTTGGTATGGATTCAAAAGGATCCTTGTGAATATGCATATGGAAATAGTAATATTCATTTGTTTTTTGAGTTAATTGGGGTTTTGGTTTCCATTGCGCATGGGAATTTTGGGTATGAATTTTGGTAAATAATCAAAATTATTTAATTTTTATGATTAAATTGGGGAATTGGTTTCTATTGGCCAATTACATTGGGGTTCTTGTTTCCATTGGCCAATTCCATTTGGGTTTTGTTTCCATTGGCCATAATTTAATTTATTTTGGTTTAATTTTTCAATTTAGGAAAAATAAATAGATGAACAAAGAGAAAAAAACATGAAAATAAATGAGGAAAATACCTCACAAATAGGAGGTTGATCCAAAGGTGGAGATGAATGGCTTTGGCACACCCAAAAACACGTTCGCGGAGTCGATATTTTCTCCAAAGAAGTCCAATAGCCGTGCGATGTGGAGAAAAAGATGTACTCGACCTATTTTAAAAAAAAACAGGCTTTCCAAAACGTGTGTGCGATTTTGTTCACCGAAACGAAGGCACAATTTTCTTGAACAAGATGGAGGCGTGATTTGCTTAAATAAAATGAAGGCACGATTTTGTTTACTATCCTAATTGGCATGCCTGCTAGTAGCCTTGGGACTAGGCTCGGCAAGTTCGGGATTACTTTGGATGATTTCTTTTTTTTAGATCAAGAGTGATTGACTTCACTCCACCATTGCATCTAAAAGGTCCCCCAACTTCTTGCACACACCCTTAATCTTAGATGACTCCCATAGAATCAATATGGAAATTACACTTGTCTCATTCTCATATGTAGATGAAAAATCGTAGATGGTAGTCCACCCAAAATTCTAAAATATATAGGCTTATCGACGTAATTACAAGTTTATCTCTATCAACTACTCAATTGACTCAACCATTTATAGATGCTAACCTATTCTTCTATGTCATTATGTCATGTAACCTACTCAATAAGTTATCACCTCATTCATACAACTAGCACATCTACAAGTAAAGTGACAAACCAACCACTTAGTTTTGCACTCAATGTTAAACAAACCCTAAAATATATAATTTTATATTAATTATTCATACTAGATTGTTAGAGTTAATATAAGCACAAAACAAATACTGTTTAATTTAATAAAAACAATGTGAAAAAACAAAAAACAAATTGTTAACAACCCTTTAACTAAAGCTTATTTAAATTTTAATCACAATGCATTCAAGCATAATAACAAGATAAGACAACCATGAAATGAATCTTCAAGAAATTTCAAAATCTATGATAATATCTAAATGCCTCTAACATAACAAGTATGGATTACATACTCCAACAACTATCAACATCAACAATGTTGATATATGAATATTCACACATTAAAAATTTAACATTAAATCAATGTTTTTAACCCACCACTATTTATCTAAATCAAGATTCAAAAAATAATAATTTCGACGATAAGTTCATTCAACGTCTATTTATTATGTCTCCAAATCTAACTTTTCGATTTTACAACGTTTGTAAAAATAAGTGTAAATCAAACATAAACTTCACTTCATAAGTAATTCTAATACAGATGTGCCTGACTTTGTAAAAATAACTGTAAATCAAACATAAACTTTAGTTCTTGAGTAACTCTAATATGGATGTGCCCGACCATTGGTACTCTGCATTGGATTGTTTAAATATAACTTAAATTGAAACCACTTGCTTAAATCACGGGCACATAAAACTATCCCAATAAAAACCAAAAAATACACTTAATCTTTAAAACACTCTTAAACTTGTTTAAATGCTAAAGCGGATAGGTCCGAAAGATTTTTCAGATTCCCAGAAAAGAAACTATTTCTCAAGAAAATAAATGTTCTTTGGGACGAAGAAATGCCATCTTAATTTGCAAACTTACTGAGTGATATCTATATTTCTGAAAGCAAATGTCCATATCTTCAAAAGTACTTTCAGAAATAGAGATTTGACCATGTTTATTTTCTTCTGAGTGCAAGGTACCTTTAGGTACTTATTGTGCTTCTTCTCATAGAAAATACGCTCCAAAAGGTACTTATTGTGCTTCTTTTGATAGAAAATCTGCTCCTTGGTTATGCTCTATGTGGATATGATTAAAAGAAATAATTTTAAAAAGGTTTGCATCTTTTACTAAATCTTCACCAATGCCCCTCAGATCCTGATTCTTAAGCTGGAAAGGACCTCTCATCCAGTCTATGACCAAGCGGGAATCACCGAATATCTGAATTTGATTCACAATTTTTTTCCTGCCACAATCTATAAGAAACCTTAAAGCCATAAACTTAGTTTAGTTGTTAGATCCTTTTCCTAGCCCTTCGTGTTATGCTACATCTGTACCTCAGTGCAAATTCAAGTATGCCCAGGGAGAAAGATTCAAAAAGCAAGAAGGATGTCATTGAGCAATGGTAGTTGTGGTTGGGCCCTTTGGTTCCTCCTTTTGAGAAATTCTGGCTTAATGGAATCGTGGACTGCCCTACGTTGAGGTTTTTAACCTCGGGGTTCGTGACCCGGCCAGTAAGGGTTGGCCAACGGTTCTCATTGATCCATATGTTGCTTGTTTGCTTAAGACGTCCTCCTACACTACAGGTCTTCCTTCCCCTCGGCGTTCTTCCTTCAGCAGGATATTCTCTCATTTCACCATGGACGAGGTTCCATTCTAGGGAGGTGTTGAGGTATTTACAATATTTTGGGGTTAGTAGGGACATGACACCGCTCTCCCGACCCATTCCAATCCTTAGTATGGAATATTTAACTAGATATGGCTAATTTGGCACCCGGAGAACCAATATCCCCAGTACCTTACCTTAAGCCTACAATCTAGTAATATTTTATTATTATATTATTCTAATTTTAAATTGATGTCTTAATTGATGAATTTATTGCGCCGAGAGACGCACCGGGTATGAGGTAGAAGTGTGATTCCGTGCTCAACGTGGAGTTGACACTTGTCACATAAAAAAGTCTCCTTATAAATCTATATATATACAAGTTGGCTTAATAATTAAATATGTATATATATGAAGTCGGCTTATATATCTATATATATTCACAATCGTTACCTAGCTACCTAGCATCATTGAGAATGAGCTTAAGGCAAGACTGCAGAACTCTCTCTGGATATTGATAATGCACTCAATGCCAGAACTGCAGAACGCTTCTAGGTTCTAGACAAGGTATTTGGGCCAAAAATCAACAACATCCTCGAAGCTACTGCAAAATTCAAAACAAAAGCAATAAAACCACTTCGTCCTCTCCTGAAAGCAATAAAAAATCGTATAACACAGATAGGATTAAAGGCCACAGTACCTTTGGGTTCGCTTGAGAGGATTTAAGCTGATTTTCATCGATTCAGTGATAACTTAAAATTTAGGGTTCTAATGGGCTTATTTTGATTAATGCGTTTACATGAGGCAGCGTAAACCATTGCGTGAAGGTATATCGACTTTAATATTGTGGAGAGGAAAACTTTTCTATGTTAGTTATTCACCCGAATGTGGCATTGCAAGGATTGATTCTTATGGTTATACGAGCATGAGTATTTTTTTTCTGCAATTTAACATGATTAGAATATGCTTGCGAGGATGGTAGGCTTGCTGCACTTATCTACTGACCTCTTCTTATAGGCAATAGACGCAGTAGGAAGAGAGCAAAGCACACCTTCACAGCCTCTTCTGCGAAGCTACAGGCAGTGTGCAACAACCCAAAATGTAAAGGTCAATGCATCGAACTTGCCAGGAATCAGGAATCTGGAATCGGTGTGCAACAACACAGAAAAAATGTAAGAGGTAGATCAATGGAAAGCGTTACATCCATGGTAATTCAAAGAATCTCGACGGTAGGTCTCAATCAGACATAGTATTCATATATATAACATAGAAAAAGAGCGTTCCAACTTCAAACGCTGAAGGAGGGGTTTACCGGTTCATCTAGCAGTTTCTCAATACTGTACGGTTAAACTATATAAAGAATCTCATTCCTAGATCACATAAACATTTTTATCTTTCTTTAAATATTGTACCGTTAAACCATAAAATGAATCTCATTGTTAGAACACACAAACATTTTTATCTTTCCTTAAATTTTAAATATACA
>LPNX010483165.1:100252-123681 GCA_001517045.1 Pseudotsuga menziesii
TGCACCAACACAATGAATGAATTGGGATCGGATTCTAAAAGCATTGCATAGGATTCTAAACGTAAAGTGGAAGCATATTGAAATTATTGTTCATCGTGTTTCTAATCAGGGAATACAACTCATTTGTCACCATGTTAACCCAGACAACATTTGGATTCTCAACAACAAGGATAACACATTAATTACAATTGTCCAATCTTTGCAATGTTTGAACTCTCAAACAAATAAAACGTAGAAGTTCATATCAATTGAACAAACGTGGCAATATTAATATTTTTCAAACAAATAGCATAAAAAAATCACATTTTTGCCAACACACCCAATATTAATTAATTTCCAAATAATAATATAATAAATCACATCTTTGTCAACATCTTTGTCAACACATGGCTATAATGCACTTTATCATTTCTTTGCTACACATAAATTGAGTAACTTTGTACTATACATATATATTCTGAGCCAAAAGAAATTGGCAAGGGATGATTATAATTTCATATAACACTATATTTATAATATGAACCTAACTGAATTTGCAGCAATGACAAACACTATCATAATTTCTTAATCTAGAAATGTATGTTTCCTGAGGCAAAAGAAATTGACTAATGTTGGTCAATCATTAAGAACTCATCTAACTGTGAGTAAAGAGTGTGAAAGAGTAAGGTTGGATCTAGGATGAAAAATCTACTCCAAAACTCAGATTTCATGAGCAGAACTCTCAATTGCCACTTCATTTAGACCAATGCCAAATAATCGTCGTCATCCCCACCAACATCGCCCACAACTGCAACCAACTTAGATCCAGCTTTACGTGGCTCTATCATGCGCCGAGAGGAATCAAATCTCTCGAGGTGCAAAGCTCTTTTTTGAGTGTGAAAGTTGAAGTATCGGGTTTGCATATCAATCTCCATTGCATTGCTTTCTATGTATCTTTGTAAGAGATATCATCTCCTCTATTGTCCTCCGACCCTGTCACATCACCCACCACTACCTGCTGCATTGATTTCAGTAAATGTATCTTAGACATCAATATGTGTTGCATTGATTTATGTGTATAACTTAGCAAGAGAAGGCCTCTTCTTCATGGTCCTACAACCTTCTCACTCCACCCACCAATACATGATGCATTGATTTCAACAAACATATCTTGGTTACCAAAATTTGTAGCATTGATTTCTGTATAGAGTCTGAACCAAATGACCATCCTTTGCATTCCTACAACCCTCTCACTCTTCCCACTACTACTTGCTACATTGATTTCAACAAATGTATATAAGCAATCATTCTTCATTGCATTGATTTGTGTGTAACTCTGTAAGAGATGGTCTATGCTCTACGGTCATATGACCCTCTTTCAATCGAGAGGTGAGAAAATGATATAGCAATTAAGAGATCCATTGAACAATACATGCACTAACAACTAAATTCCCTCTCATACAAATACCATATATATGACGTCAACTATGGAGTGCGTTCAAATTAGATGGATGTTAGATTTTAGCTTAAGAGGATGTCAGATTTTTGGCATAGAAGGTAATTTGAAGAATAACAGTTGAGGTTCTGGCACTGATGTTATGCAAGACCTAAAAAAATGCCAAACAATGGCATATCAAATCCCAGACATATAATATTTCTCAATTGGATAATATACGTGTTATCTTTGATAAATGAGTGCATTACTATAATTTCAATGGTTAAATTAATCCTAACCATTCGATTAAACTGAATAGATGGACGGTCAAGTGCATTACCAAAATTTCAATTCTCTCTCTAAAATTTGTACATTATATGTAAAACTTTTAGAGAGTGAAAGAGTAAAGTTGGATCTAGGCTAAAAAATCTACCCCAAAAGTCAAATTTTATGAGCCTACTCTTGATTGCCACTTCGTTTTGACCAATGCCAAACAACAAGTCGTCATCATCCCCAACACAGTTGCCCACAATTGCAACCAGCTTAGATCCAGATTTACCCGGCTCTATCATGCATCCAGAGGGATCAAATATTTTGAGGTGCAAACCCTGCTTCAACAATTGCACTAAGAAAAAGGGTTTGCACCTCGAAATATTTGATCCCTCTGGGCGCATGATAGAGCATGATAGAGCCGAGTAAATCTGGATCTAAGCTGGTGTATTATAAAGCATGTGAGCCTAAATGTTTTAAGTGACTTTGAGATGGTATGAATAGATCTCCTCACTTTAATTTTTAATTATGAGATAACCTAGATTTAGATTATTACTATATAACTGCTTTTTCTCTAATTAGGGCTCTTTTGAAAGGATGCGCTATTATTGAGAGTGATTTTGTTTGGCTTATACAAGCCATACAAGCTAGATTTTTTGGAGTTTTGATGATAAGGTTAGTTTATGGTGATGAACAAGTTTGTTGGCACAAGCACATTAAGGTCTAGCTTTTACCTTATTGTTTATTGTTGGTCAGTGATGCATTTTCTTGGTTGAATAGTAAAGATACTACGTTTAGCTTAGGGTTTCCCATTTTCCAGCCATATTGTTTATTGTTGGTCAGTGATGCATTTTCTTGGTTGAATAGTAAAGATACTACGTTTAGCGTAGGGTTTCCCATTTTCCAGCCATGTCACCTTAGATGAGAGATACTTTTCCATCGTGAGAGTTTCTCTACAAACTTATCTTATCCTTGAGGTTCCTTGAGTAGTTGTTTACCTATTGCACTGTCTCCTTAGTCTCTACCTTCCTATTCCTTGATTCCCTGGGACAAGGGCACCAATGTATTTTCATCTCCAAACCTTTAGCTGCCTCACTATTTTTCCATTTACCTTCGCGGACTTGGTTTTTCTCCACTTCCGTCGCAGCCCTCCGCCAGACCCCACCGATACATACTCCACGATATCCCAACTGTCCACACCTTGGTCGCTGTGATCCCTCCCTCAACCTACGTCTCACCTCCTCCAGCTATCACGCGGTAGCTTCTCCGCAGCACTCTCCGTCAGCGGATGGTCACTCTTTCCACCCACGCTGCAACAGCAAACTTCCGATCTCTTCCTGCTTGCCTCTCCTCTTGGCCTCCTCCTCAATTCGCGCGACCACCCTCTTGAAGCCTTCCAAACTCTCACGCATCCACTACACCTCTGCAGGTTTCTCACACTGTCGGCGATCACCCTCCATCCACCAAACACCCACCTCCTCATTATCTCCGCAACTTTTTTCTTCCCGCCAGCTGCAAACTGCTGGGCATCCATATCCCCTTCCAAACTCCCACGCTCAATATCTCCGTGCTTTTTCCGATATGCAAAGGACGTAGATATATGGACGTAGATAGGGTTAGGGTTTTTTTTGCCAAACTGAGTTTTATATTTGTCCATTACATTAATATTATTTTAAGTGAGTGTTTCCAATATTTATTAACTTTTTATTAATTGTATCATTATTTGCTTATCAATTACTATTTTGTTATTTGCATATTTTAGTCATTAGAGTTGATTATTAATTGTTATTTGGGTTGTTTACATTATATTTGGTTTAGTTCATAATTAATTTTTTATACCATTTTCATTGTTAAAGTCTATTATTTTAATAGCATTTTAGTATATGCATTAACTTGCGTTCGGTTATTAAATATTGTTAGTGTGAGTGAATTAATTATTTAATTATTATTTGCATACTATAGTTAATTATTTCATGTTGTTTTGTTATTTATTAGATAATTGTGATCATAGTTGGAATAACAATAATTAATTATCCACTCTTGAATTAAACTCCATTAGGCACTGATCAATAACATATTTGAGAGAGATATATTTGCGTTTAGTGTCTTTTGTAGAGTCACATAGGGTTCTCCCCTAAGAAGTTACGACTTCCAAAGCAGTTAAGGGTAAGTGACTAAGGTGACAGAGGTCACTTGTCCCACATACGCTTACTGGTTGCTTGACTTCTATTTCAACTGGTAACATTTTAACGCCGTTTCGAGGGAACTCAAACTGTTGAGGCGATATCGAGGAAAGAACGACATTATTGATAAATCTTCAGGTACGTTGTCGTGTTTTGAAATTGTGTTTTTAACAATGATTAACGTGACAGGTTTATTTGGTGACTCCACGTATTAGTCAGGTACATTCTTTGTTTTTATTTTGGGTGAGACTTGCTCGAGCTAACTGTGCAGGTCTTTGCTAGTGACTCCATTGGTGAACAATCCTAAAATATATCCAACAAGGTCAAGTTTCAAAGGTACATTCCCTCGAGACCTCAGTCATAGATTGTTAAGAAGAAAATATCGACTTTAGAAAAGGTTGGTAAGTAGTGAGGTAGCTTTTGATACCTTACCATACATACACAAACTTTTTGCCAATTTAAGTAATAAAATAGATATGGCTTCCTTCTCCATGTTTGATTTCACGAATATTGTAGGATATCCTAACCAAACCATAAAGTTCAAAGAGATTAGGGAATTTCCTATATTTTCTGAGTCTGACGCCATTTCTGCTACAGATCATTGGAAGGGTATGGAAAGATGTTTTATGCATATTGACACTTCTCATTTGGATGTTAAGTTCAAGGATTTTGCATCTTGTCTAACCCATGATGCAACTGAATGGTTCAAATATCTACCTGCTGGTATTATATCTACCTATGCTGATTTGAAGAAAATTTTCTTCGATAGATGGAAAGAAAAAAAGAAGCCATTGCTTCTGAACAATGCACTAATGACTATAAAAAGGAGCGAAAATGAATCCATTGAGGAATTTGATCGCATGTTCGATAGAATTGTCAAAGAATTTCCTACACATTGCAAAGCCCTAGAAGCAATGATTTTGTCATATTATTTGAAAACCTTCTCGGGGGATTTGATGTTCCACGTAATTCTGGATAGATCGACTGACCTTACATCTGCAAAGAAAAAGGTAAATATTTTTTACGACAGTTAGAAAGCTACAGGGCGACCAGATACATTTGGGTATTCCAAAGCAAAACCTCAGCCAAAGAGAAAGCAAAAAACTCCTACCCCGAGCGAAGGCCCATATTCGATGAACATCATAATTGAAGAAATGTGGCAACTAAGGATTGATATGGCTCAACAAAATACTAACATGCAGAACATAATCGTCCAATTAGAAGGATCCCAACAAAATAGTCAATTGAGGTTTCCTCCAAAGAACTTAAACAAAGGACCTCCGCAGTAGAGACCTCACTCCTCTTTGGAACCAACTAATGCGGTAAGTGAATTATCATACTATTGCAGGGCATGTCGGAGTTCCCACAATGAGAGAACATGTGCCCTTTATCTGGAATATACCAAGAACAACGCTCCATTTGAAGAGGACTATGTACAGGTATGTAATTTATTTGAAAAAAAAGTAGTTTGAGTTGTCTAATGATGATATGTAGGAAGTAAGGAGAATCTCAATCGATGTTGAAAGAGTGAATAGGATACTCGGTGAAATGCCTAACCAAGATAAAATTAGGAAATCATATGAAAATATGGCCCCTGGAAATGTTTATCAAAAGCAAAGGAGGCTCACAACAACAAATACCGAAGGGGCGAGGGCTTCTCCCATCGTAGGTTTAAGTAATTCTTCTTTGGCTGATTTGGCTACTGATGAACCTTTAAATATTGACATCACATCTAACCTTGGTACCATGAAGATTCTAGTACTCCTAATAGAACTAGCCAAAGTTCCCTCGGTCAGAAAACAAGTTGCTGAATTACTACATTTTCAAGAAGGGATTATAGAGAAACGACCAGTAGTGAATAAAAATGATGAAGGCGAAGATCCACCAATCATATTGTCAAACATGCTACCAACCGAGAATAAGAATCCTACACATAAACCTTTTTTATTTCCTTATGCATTGGTGATTTGGTTTTGCATAATTGCATGTTTGACTCAGGAGCATCAACTAATGTTATGCCTTTAGCTATGATGAAAAGACTAGGATTGCAGGTGTCGAGACCATACAGGAACGTGTGATCCATGGATTCCAGAGAATTAAAATTTTGCGATGTGGCGGTGGACGTCCCCGTGCGACTAACTGTTCATCCCAGCATAAGCCTAAAAATGGATATTGTGGTGATCAATCTTCCAGAATCATGGGGAATGATTCTTTCTAGAAAGTTTGGAGTAGACCTTGGAGGTCACCTACAAATGGACCTTCCTTATGCAACTATTCCCACTCGAGAAGGAAGCTACATCAACCTTCAAAGAGAAACAATGAGGAAACACCATTTAGAGGACCCTGTGGAACTAGAAAATGAATACGTATACCAACATGATATTGGTTCCTATGCAATATTGGCTACAGATCTTCCTCCTTAGAAGGACATCTATAAGTTTTGGATACTATATTTTGATGGGGCCAAGTCTCTGGTAGGTATGGGGGAAGGTATAGTATTAATTTCTCCAAGACATGAGCATCATTATTTCTCTTTTCAATTAGAATTTGGTGGCACTAACATTGTTGCTGAGTACAAGGATCTTTTTCTTAGGATAAATGTTGCTAAAGATTATGTTATTCAATTACTACATGTTATAGGTGATTCTAATTGTCATGTCCCCTCCTGCCCCGGAGGAGAGAACGCAACTCAACTCTTCTACATGAGTTACTTATCTCCGAGTCTACATCCATATGATGATTCCCAATTATTTTTTTCTTTAAACATCTACACAAGCAATAATTTCTCCTGCTAACATTCTAATCCAAACCGTGTATAACTCTTTATATTCCTCAATCATAGAGAAATCAAATGGTGGAGAATAATCCCACAGAAAATCAATGGCGTGGAGAGCTTCACTTGCGGAATTGGAAAGACATCAAAATTTCACTCTTGCTCCCTGTATCCCGCATGCCGCATTCCGCATTTCACATCCTGCATGTGGAATGGCCACTATAGACATCAAAGTTGTTAAAATAAAAATTTACCATAGTCATTTCTGCATCCTGCATCCCACATTCTGCATTCCGCATCCTGCATGCAGAATGGCCATTGCATAGATCAAAGTTGTGGAAATCAAAATTTACCATAGTCATTTCTGCATTCCGCATCCCACGAATTGCGGAAGGGAAATATAGAAAGCAGATTTCACTAAATGACATTTCTGCATCTCGCATCCTGCAAGTTGAGGAAAGGGAATTGCGGAAAGAAAAACTCAAAGTCCAAACATCCGCAAGGCGCGTTTCTGTATACCGCAGGTTGCGGAAGGAAAAATATGTGGAAAATTGATCTGTTCATGAAAATTTCTAATTATAAAACTAATTTCCAACATCCAAGCCATCAAAAATCTGGTCGATCTACTTCATAACAAATTAGAAAATCCATTGAAGTAATTACACACATAGATTCATCATTCATGAAATATACAGCTGAAACACACCACATTCCATTCAACCATTCATAATTTCATATTAATTTATAAACAAGTACAGTTGCAGGGATTGAAACACAAAATATACTTATCTTTATCAAAAGCTTGTCCCGTAACTAGCCATATTGCTGTTGTTAGTGCGAGAAATTGTTCTCAGACTACTAGAAGAATAAGCCAACATAATCTCAAATAAAAATAAAATAAAATTGGTTTTAAGGGTTTTGGTTTTAAAAACTTCATCAGCAAGGAGGAAATAAACATCCACAAGCTAATACAAAACTGAATCATGCAAGTTGGATAAACTGGGGATCAAACACATTCCAATAAGCCATAAACATTACACATGAAATACTAATCCCACCCACAGACTACAAGCATTTACATGAATAAACCTTTAAACAAGAAATGAAATTGTAGACTGAGCAATCAACAAGATCATAAATGAAAAATCATGACAGGTAAAAGGGCTTATCAGTTTATATATAATCAATAACAGTCATCCACTTACATAAGAGTTATAAATGCTAACTTGAGAATTCAAAGCTCCAAAAGCCTCTCCTTGAGTGAAAAATCCCACCCAAAACTGTATGTTTGTCTTCCTTTTATCATTACAAAAGTAAAGTAGTACCATAACTACCTTCTATGTCAAAAATTTTACACCAATTATTTACATGATAACTCAAAATCTTTAAAGACAATTAACGCAAAAGTAGCAAATCGGATTTGGGGAAATTTGGCAAATTTACGAAAATTTGGGTCTCAAAGATGCCTTCATATCTCTCGATCCAGGACACCTGTGCAAAAAATGAGAGAGGTTTATTTTAAATTAGTCTATTGCGAACAAAAACCTCTCTTGGTTTGTAAAATTTCCCCTTCAATTGATCGAAATACATGCTGGAAATTTGTGACTAAAACAGGAAATTATTAAATAATTCAAACCTTGAAAATAAGCCACAAATATGAACTCAAATCTCTCAAACGATAACATCTGTTTCAAAACTAAGAGAGGTTTTTGTGAATGAGTCTTTTGTGGACAAAAACCTCTTTTTGGTTTTCATAATTTGTTTCCATCACCTCGTAATATTCTCCTAATGATAATGACAAAAATAGGAAGAACAGAGCTGCTACAGGAATCTCCTCATGAAAATATTTGATAAAGGAATAAAAAATGAGGGTTAGATTATAAAACAAACTTGGAATAAAATTTTATTATAAGTTTTTGAAAGATTAAAGATATACATATTAACTAATAAGCCAAAAAGACAAACCTTAAAACTAAATTAATGAAAGAATTCAACCATTAAAATCATTAAATCCAACAAAAATTATTGATTGTCAAAAGTTCTTAAAATCAACATAAAATGTAAAATAATTTTAAACCAACAATTGAAAATTAGGACAAAAAGAATATATAAACTATGAACAAGATATAGTTATAACATCTCGCTCTTGCTACGGGATGAAGTCCTCCGTGTGAGGCTTCAAGAACCTGTAGACCTTGTTCCTTATTCATTGGTTGATGGAGTCATTTACCAAATCTTTGCAACTTTCTCAAACTCTTAACACATACCTTTGAAATGACAAAATAATGCTACAAACAAACATACTGAAAAGAATCTACATGCTCGTATAGCGAGCTTATTCTTATATTTACTCCTACTTCTAATCGGAGGAAACAATCCAATCAAGTATAATCATACTTCCACTGAAGGCAAGAAACCATTTGATTGAGAATCACAATTCCATGTATGCCACTGTTTGAGAAAACCCACAAAAAAATGTGATAAATACAATAAAGAGTCTATAGGAAGTTGATACTTATGACTGGAAATAGGAAGTATGCCAAAAGCTAGAGCATTAGAAACCTTTGAAAAGTACAACTCCATCCAAGAAGCCATAGGATCATGAAATTTTTGATTTAAAACTTCAATGTCTTTGTTATATTCATCATATAGTGAATCATTCTCTTCCTCTCCAATGATGTTCTTTTTAAACTTTGGCTCAAGAATGGAAACCAAGGGCTCTTCAAACTGCTTCTCGAACTTTAAATAAAACCCTTGATCAAAACTTGAACAAATAAAATTTTGAAAGTGACCACAAGACAAGAATGGCAGCTTATTTCTTATATCAATAGTAAGAGGTTGACAAGCAACAACTTCTTCTTCATAACATGATAATCTCATAGTAGGAACTAGGAAATTTCTACTATAATCCACTGAAAGTATATTATCATCTAAAAAGTCAACAAACTAATATGAAGAATCAACACAATCGTAATTTATATCCTTGTTCGTATGAAAATCTGAAAATGATGAAGAAAACTGTCTTAAATATGAATGATACCTACATTATTCTTCCTATTCATAACCTTGTATATCTTCAACATGAGCCCGATCTCGAAGCATTTTTCAAGCTCATATGTTCTCCTACACTCCTTTTGCATCCTCAAACAATTGTCTTAAAGATGATGATTTCCTTTCTAACAGGAAAAAGACAAGAACTGAATGTTGGGCCATAACATAATATACCATAACAAGTTTTTCCGAAGGTATGATCTCCGTAGGTATACTGATATAAAAACTTTGAAACCTCCAATTAAATTTAGTAATTGGCTCATCATTCTCCCTTTTCAAACTATAAAATTCAAAAAGAAATTGATCATAAGATTTATTCTTACCCCAATATTTAAAAAATACATAATGTAACTCTTCCCACAATCCTATTGAATCAGCTTTTAAATTTCGGAACCAAAACCCAGCATCTCCAGTAAAGGATTTCGAAAATAACCTCATGACAACATCCTCATGCATGATTTCAAAATTATCAATGAAATTATGGAAAGATCCTAAATGCTTCTCTGCTGTAATATGGTCTTTTCCAGTAAAATGGGGAAGATATTCAACAAAGTAGGAAGGGTAAGGATGTAAGAGAGATGGCATCCTAAGAGTTTTAAACATCTTATTTTTAAGTCTAGACTGAAAATCTGTGAGTTGAAAATGAGGTTCAACAAGCTGTTCAAAAGTTTCAACAGTGATGGTAGAAGGTAATGGATCAACTTTGGTCTCTACAAGATGACCAAAATAATCATGTTCAAGAGATATGGGTATATGTATATCATGTTGCACATGTATTTCAAATGAAGGAATATGATCAACATCAATAAAACAAGAAGAATACAAACTTTCTTCTTCCAAAGAGGGATATGTACCTGACTCGATTTATGATCATCGGAATAGACAAAACAAAAAAATAATTATTTTGACATGTAATGGGAAAGATAAGAAATAACTGATGAATAAGAATAAAACCTCATGGAGGAAAGTAACAAGCTGATACCCAGACTTTCCATTTAGATTCTTCATTTTTTTGTCGACAAAATTCTCCTTGCAGTGGAATCTTTAATCGTGGATTCGCTAGTGAAAAATTGTAGTCTAAAATAATTTCTAACTTTTTTCACCTCTCAAAATCAGATGAATAATGATATCCCAAGGAAGATATACTTCAGCTTCATCCTTGGCAACAGTGTCAAAGATGTTAGTGCTAGAAATTGTTCTCAGACTACTAGAAGAATAAGCCAACACAATCTCAAACAAAAATAAAAGAAAATTTGTTTTAAGGGTTTTTGTTTTAAAAACTTCATTAGCAAGGAGGAAATAAACATCCACAAGCTAATACAAAAAAAAGTCATGCAAGTTGGAAAAACTGGGGATCAAAGTAATCCCAATAAGCCATAAATATTACACATGAAATACTAATTCCACCCATAGGATACAAGCATTTACATGAATAAGCCTTGAAACAGGAAATGAAATTGTAGACTCAGCAATCAACTGGATCAGAAATGAAAAAACATGACAGGTAAAAGGACTTATCAGTTTATATATAATCAATAATAGTCATCCACTTACATAAGAGTTATAAATGCTAGCTTGAGAAATCAAATCTCCAAAATCCTCTCCTTGAGTGAAAAATCTCACCCAAAACTGTTTGTTTGTCTTCATTTTATCATTACAAAAGTAAAGTAGTTCCATCAATTCCTTCTAGGTTGAAATTTGAAATAGTTACATCAATTAGTTACATGATAACTCAAAATCTTTAAAGACAATTAACCCAAAAATAGCAAAATCGGATTTGGGGAAATTTGGCAAATTTCTTAAAAATGCCTTCATATCTCTTGATCCAGGACACCTGTGCAAAAATTGAGAGAGTTTTTTTTTTAAATGAGTCTATTGTGAACAAAAACCTCTCTTGGTTTGTAGAAATTCCCCTTCAATTTATTGGAATACATGCTGGAAATTTGTGACTAAAACAACAAATTATTAAATAATTCAAACCCTAAAAATAGGCCACAAAGCTGAATTCAAATCTCTCAAACGATAACACATGTTGCAAAAATGAGAGAGATTTTTGTGTATGTGTTTGTTGTAGAAAAAAACCTCGTTTGGTTTTTTATAATTCGTTTCCATCACCTTGTAATCTTAATGATAATGACAAAAATAGGAAAAACATGTTGCTACAGGAATCTCCTCATGAAAATATTTGAGAAATGACTAAAAAATGAGGGTTAGATTACAAAACAAACTTGGAATAAACTTTTATTATAAGTTTTTGAAAGCTTAAAGATATACATATTAACTAATAAGCCCAAAAGACAAACCTTAAAACTAAATTAATTAAATAATTCAACCATTAAAAGCATTAAATCCAACAAAAATTACTGATTGTCAAAAGTTCTTAAAATCAACATAAAATGTAAAATCATTTTAAACCAATGGTTGAAAATTAGGACAAAAAGAACAGATAAACTATGAACAAGATCTAGTTATAATAGCTAAAATGTTCCACCCGACCTCAGGCAAGTGTGCTCATCAATCTCTCAGCAATACTACCACCCACGAGCTGGGCATGATTTCTCCAAGGAATAAGGAACACTATCAAAATTCCCCATAGCAAAGGGTACAATAAAAATCAGCCAAGCCAACAGATTTGGGTTTATCAAACTTACATAGGAAATGATTTACACATAGCCAAAGTTTATATAAGTCACAACCAAGCCAACAGATGGATTTATCAGGCTACTAGCCAAGCCATCCTTCCAGTTGGGTTTATCAGGATTACACAGACATTGATTTACACATAATTAAAGTTTATACAAGTCACAACCAAGGCAACATATGGGTTTATCAGGATACCAAGAAAGCCATCCTTCCAGTTGAGTTTATCAAGCTTACACAGATAGTGTTTTACACTTAGCCAAATTTCACATGAGACAAAGCCAATCCAACAAATGGGTTTATTAGGCTGTCGGGGAGGTAGAAAGACTAATTGCTAAGCTAGTGGGCTTAATCCCAGAGCTATGGACACCTAAACCGGATCTATCCTGAATTCTCAACATTGACATACCCAACACAAGGAAGCATCCCCTTCTCTACTACATAGTCCCTCAGGCCATGCCTTCCCTTCCAGTGCTATTCAAGGTATGCATAGAAGAAAACCAGACCTCTAGATTGGTCTGTGAGGTTCCTTCACACACTAGGTTTATCAATCAAGTTCAAAATACATTTCTGTTCCCCAAATCAGTTCATATGTCAAATGAGGATGTACACACAATGATCTCAGTTCTGGGATTAACAAAACGTAACAGAAGCCAAGGAATACACATCCACAACAATTACAAATTTTTGAGCATTTCCTGAGCCAAACCGACTACTGCAATTACCAAAAATGAAATCATTTGTTGGTCATTCTATTCAAAAACACAAATCGAATTCTAGGCATTTGCATTCAGTAAATGACTAACAGGCCAGAAAATAGTAAAAAGGAAAACAATTCACAGAATAGGAAAATTTATGAAGGATCAAGACTTAGAGAGGATTTTGCTTGCTTCCTAAATTCTAGAATCCCCCTTGCCAAAACGTTCAACACAATCCAAAATCGTGAGGGGAAGGTGAAACACGACTGCATGAGGGAAATGCAAGCATTTTTTGGTGTTTTCTTTCCCAAGAAAATTTAAAAAATGTTTTTCCCATAAATGTTGCTCTACCCATTTCAAATTTCTTCCCATTCTTCCAAACCCCCTCTTATCCTTAGGAAAAATCATGCTCTACATCTCATTTTTCTGCATTGACATAGCTGGCTACATAGGATTTTAATTAAAAACAATTGCAAATTTAACATGATGTCCAAACTTATAACGTTCACCTAGCATAAAAAACCATCAGCCTAAATCTTAATCACCAAAACATAAACACTAAATCGAGGGTGGGGATTTTTCCTTGATCTCTACACCATGATTATTTACATCATATTATTTAAATGCAAATGGGGTCAAAACTAGGTTGTTACATTCCCCTCCCCATTCAACAACACCGTCCTCAGTGCTTTACACCATTGAACAAAATTGATTTGTTGGTACTGCCCTCAGCAATTCGCAGAATTGAATAAAAAAGGATGTGCCACTCTCATATCATCCTCCAGCTCCCACGTAGATTCTTCAGGACCATAGTGCTCCCATTTCACCTTTACCTAACCTATTGCTTGGTTCTAGAGCATTATGACCTTCTTGGTGAGGATGTGCAGAGGCTCGATTTCGAACACTCCCTCTAGTTCCACCTACATCACATCCCAATTTATTACATGGTTAGGATCATGTACATATTTCTTAAGCAAAGAAACATGAAAACATCATGAGCCCTAATGATAGGAGGAAATGCAAGTCTATATGCAACTGGTCCTATTCTTTCAAGCACTTCAAATGGCCCACAGTATCTAGGAGACAACTTGACACAAAGCCCAAGCTTCAAGGAACTTTTCTTTGCCTTCACCCTGAGGTAAACATCATCCCCAATACTAAACTCTCTATTCACCCTATGCTTATCTGCATAGATTTTTTGTCTAACCTGGGATGCCTTTAGATTCTATTTTATTTTTACAACTTCTTGCTCCATTTCCTTGGGCAATTCTAGACCGATCACAACTCTGTTCACTGGGCTATCCGAAGTTACTGATGTTCTCCACTTCTTGCCATAGAAAGCTTAATATGGACTCATCCCCAAGGATGCTTGTTGTCCATTGTTATAAGCAAATTCTAGCAAGTGTAAATAGTCTTCCCAGTTGGATGGTTTGTCCATCACATACATTTGAAGCATGTCTTCAAGCACTTGGTTAACTCTCTTGGTTTGACCATTAGTCTGAGGATGGTAGGCAGTGTTGAAATTCAACTTTGTCCCCAACTCTGCAAAAATCCTTTCAAAAAATTAGAGGTGAACTTAACATCTCTTCCATATACTATTGCCTTCGGCAATCCATGCAATTTAAAATTTCTTTCATGAAAATATTAGCAATATCATCAGTCTTATGCATGGACTTTACCGGTATAAAATGCACTACTTTCGTCAACTTGTCCACCACAACCATCATGGAATCATGTTGTCTCCAAGTCATCGACAATCTTATAATAAAATCCATGCAAAAAACATCCCATTTCCATACTCGAACCGGCAAAGGATGTAACAAACATACTGGGTGTTCATGATCCACCTTTACCTGCTGACACTTCATCCACCTTGAAATATATTCATCCATGTCCTTATTCATGCCTGGCCAAAAGAACTGCTTTCTTTCTGTAGAAATTGTCTTTTGATATCCCGGGTGACCAAAATATGGAGTTTGATGGATTTCATCCATAACACCCGACCTCAAATCTACCACATTTGGAATATACATTCTGCTCTTATAAGTAAGAAGTCCATCCTCTTATAACTTATAACCTTCATATTTCTTTTCAAGGATTTGCTGCTATAATTTGTCCTTTACCTGCGCATACATTTCATCTTCAACATTGTGATTAATAATCTGTTGTTTGAAATTTGATTGGAAATTACTAATAGATGCCACATGCATCTCTTGCACCTTTTTGCTCAATGCATCAACTACCTTGTTCTCTTTTCCTTTTCTGTGCTTGATTTCAAAATTATACTCACATAAAATTTCCAGCCATATAGCTTTCCTAACATTTAGAGTAGGTTTATGAAACAAATATTTCAGACCATAGTGGTCTATCCTTAACTCAAATTTTCTTCCCATAAAGTAATGATCCACATCTTGAGAGCGTGTGTTATGGCTGCAAGTTCCCGATCATGAGTGGCATAATTACTCTCATGCTCCTTTAGCTTTTTGGATTCATAGCATATCACGTCATTGTCTTGCATAATAACTCCTCGAAGTCCTTGACCATATGCATCCATACATACCAAAAAATATTCTTTTGGCTTTGCAACTTTTAATACTAGTGCACTGGTAAGAAGATACTTTAACCGCTAGAAAATTTCTTCACACTTCGAGGTCCATTCAAACTTTGTCCCATTCCTATTCAAAGAAGTGATAGCATGTTCAACCTTGGAGAATATTTCAATGAATCTCCTCTAGTATCGTGCAAGCCCCATAAAGGATCTTACCTCTATCACACTTTTTGGAGTAGGCCAATTCTTGATAGCTTCAATCTTGTCAGGGTCCACGGATATATCCTCTTCTGAAATAATGTGACCCAAGTACTGAATTCTATCTTTATAGATGTCACACTTGCTCAGCTTTGCATACAACAGATGTTCTATAACAAATTGCAATGTTAGTCTCAAATGTTCTTCATGCTCTTCTTCATTTTTAGAATACACAAGAATGTCATCAAGGAAAACAAGAATGAATTTGTCTAAATACCTGCTAAGGACACTATTCATAAGGCACATAAATGTTGCTGGTGCATTTGTGAGACTAAATGGTACCACTACAAACTCATAATGTCCATACCTTGTTCTGAAGGTTGTCTTATGAATGTCTTCGTCCTTGATTCTCACCCGATGGTATCCAGACCTCAATTCAATCTTGGAAAATACCTTTTCTCCTTTCATTTGATCAAAGAGGTCATCAATTCTCGGCAAGGGATATTTGTTCTTCATCGTGAATTTATTCAGAAGCTTATAATCAATACACAATCTGAGTGTACCATCTTTCTTCTTCACGAACAAAATTGTTGCTCCCCAAGGAGACACACTCAGCCCGATATAAATTTTCTCCAACAATTCTTGCAGTTGCATATTCAACTCTAACATTTTTGGTGTACTCATTATGTAAGGTTCTTTGGACACTGGTGTTGCTCCTGGGACAAGCTTGATCATGAAATCCATGTCTTTCTTTGGACGAATCCATGGAATCTCATGAGGAAAGACATCTCTAAACTCTTGCAACATGTGATAGTCTTCAAACTTAAGAGTTTCATTCCCTCCTGCGTCCTCAATATGGGTTGCATACAACTGACAACATTTTCTATAAAACTTCTTCAATTTCATCGCTGAAATATGCCTTATAGAAATTACCTTTGGTATTCCTTTTACAACTACTGGGTTCCCTTTTCCATCCATGCATTCAAGAGTCTTGTTATAACAATCAAGATTCACCCTGTGAGCTTCTAACCAATCCATTCCAGTGAGAACATCATAGGAACCGAGTGGTAGAACATTCATATCTACACATGTGCTTAGTCCATTTATCAGCAATGGACATTTCTTCACCACTTCATTAACTTTTCTCTTAGTTCCAATGGCTAGTTGAAATAACCATAAATTGATATGCTTTGCTTTCCTAAGAGAAAAAAACTCCACTGCTCTAGGAGAAATACAAGTGTGAGTAGAACCAAGGTCAATTAAAATAGAAATAGATTTCTCAACAATCTTGTTGATGTAATTGTAACTTCGGAATGTATTCACTTGTATATATTATGTATTATACCCCGATGTTTATTCGAAGAAGTGTTTGTATTGTAATTGAGTCATGTCATCCTCCGATGTTTCGATTGAGAGATTATATAATGTAAACAAGTCATGTTAAGTCATTGTGGGTAACCATCCTATTGGTCAAGGGTTAAAGTCCCCATAGTTGTGGGGCCATAGGGTTATTAAACTATCCTAGAGAAGCCGACCCTAGGTGAGTCATTGTAAGTTGGGGAAATAGTCCCCACCATTGTGTTAAGGATAACCCTCATTGTTGGTTGGAGGAGGAAAAGTCCCCACAAGTTGTGGGGCACTAGGGTTATTAGACACTCCTAAAGAAGTCACATCTATAAGTAATTGTTAATTAAGGCCGACATGTTGGAGTGGGTTTCAAGTGAACGAAAGAATATAAATAGAGAGTGAGCCTCTCTATTTATCGGACACACACTCACTCATTGGGGCGCATGAGTGAGAGAGAAGTTGTCGGGATCAGAGAGAGAGACTACTACTGTCGGGAGATCATCTTTATGTTTTCAAGGTTTACTTTTGGTGCTGATTCTATCTCTGAGGAATTTGCGGGTTTTTCCCCTTTATGGTTTCCCCGAGGAAAATTATTTGTGTCTCTTGTCTCTTGTGTTTATTGTTGTGCATGATATTCTCTCAGATAAGATCCTAAGATCATAATGCTAGTTTGAATGATAAAAATCTAACATGGTATCAGAGCTAAGCTGAGAAGAAGACATTTTACAGCTGCAGAAGCTAGGGATTCTTATGTTTTGGGTCTCTCTCCACAATCCATTAGAAAAAGTATGCTAGGATGACTCTCTATTGAACGGAACATCTTTCTGTCGAAGCAGAATTTGATTCCGAGCATTTTTAGTTTTTGGTGCAAGAAATTAGGGCTTCTTACAGAAGACGAATTTTGAGTGAGCACAGCATAGGAATTATCTCCTCATCAAAATCGAATTTTAGATACCTGGGTCAATATTTTTGGTTGGGTGAAACTCTAGGAAAGTCAAACCCTAGTTTGACCTTGAGCTGGAAAAACCCTAAATACTAAAACTGATAGGTTTTGGTACATTTGCTAGATCTCAATATTGGGCAAGGATTGGGAGCTGAAACTTTCATAGGATGAAGATAAAATACGAATTTACATTTTTTCCAAAATTCAGCCTCATATTCGCTATATTATGGGAGATATGATCCCTCCTAGTTAGGGTTCCAACCTCTTCAAGGATTCATCCCTAAACAAGACACCTAGGGAGAATTGCTATATCTTGGGGTAAAATGGTCCAAATGAAATTCATGAAGATTTTCCAACAAGGGCACGGATTTTAATTTTTGTGGACCAAGTTTCAGACCCAAAAGATGAAACAGTGACACGTGGAAGTCTGTAAAATTTCATTATTATGAACAGTCCTGTAACAAGTCACCTTGGGAAAATGATCATAAGTCTCAATTTGTGAAACCAATTCTGATGAAACCTATGGTATTGGAACAGGGACAGGCGAGGATACCCTAGTACAAAGTTTTAGACACATATGAGTAGTAATTTTGGAGATATCATAGAAATAGTATCAAGCATTTGTGTAGGAGAAATTGGTAAACTAGGGCTTCCTGTTCCGGGAGCTTCCCGCCACTGTTTTTAGAAAATGAGTACATTGCACAGTTTGCCTTGAACAGATCTATCTTTCTATCCAATCAGATCTGAAATATTCCAAGTTTTGAAAATTAGGGTTTCTCTGACAAACCCTAGATCAGCGAGCTCCGGAACCAGGACGGACCCCTGAAATCTATAAGATCTAATGTTTTCCTATTTTCATTTGAGGTTATCATTTCAAAGTGATCTATCACATCAGCTTGATGATAAGCTTCGTGAAGTTGAAAAATTCTAAGCATGGAATTATATGATCTCTCTGAAGAAAATGAATTGGACACCTACATGAGTAGAGAGGTTCCACTTCTAGAGGGAGAGGAGGCTCAAAGCCTTACACAAGAAGAACTTGGTTAAGGCCAAGAAGATAATTGATGATTCAATCATGGATCAACTTGTACCACAACTGTCTTCCCTAAAGACACCGAAGATGTTTGATTCCTTGACCAAGCTATTTGAAAGGGAAAACATAAATAAGAATATGACCTTAAGAAACCAGTTGAAGAATGTGAAGATCCAGAATGCAGAGACCATACCGTCATACTTTACAAGGGTCTCTCAAATCAAAGAACAACTTGAAGCGGTAGAATAAGAAGTGGAGAATGCAGAAGTTGTGATAACCACCTTGAATGGCCTCCCAGGATCATGGGATTCATTCATTCGAGGAATGTGTGCCAAAAGGAAGTGATTACTTTGAGCAGGCTCTGGGAAGAAAAAGAAGCTCGACTCATAAGAAGAGAAGAGAATATGGGAGCAATTGAAGATCAAGCTCTCACCATCCAAATAAGATCCCTCAAGCGATGAGGAATATGAAGAACTCAACTCATGAAGAACCTCTTATCCACCTTAGCATTTGGATAAGAAATGATGCTAATATGAATGAAGAATATGACGAAGTTGAATGCTCAAGAAGGAGTCCACCCATGAAACAAATAAAGATAAGTATTCAGTTTTCATTTCATGATATTGTTTTGTTATGCTTTTGTTTACATTCAATTGATGTATTATGCATGATAGAATGTTTGTATGAATGACAGTACACTACTAATATGCATGTAATGGGTAAGTAGCCAATGATGCTATACAAATATCCATTGCTACTTATGTAGAATGAAACCTCTTTGCTAACATATTGGATTAGTGCACAATCTCAATGTTGTCCTGGTAGAGATGGAAGGCATCTAGAAACGTTTCCGTGAGATATGGATGAATGTTGTATTGGCTAAAATAGTTGCATGATCATATATTTATGCATAAGAAGTTTCCATTATGAGTATACCTTATGAAATGTTTCTAACCATACAACTAATGCATTTGACTTGTAGGAAAGATCGTGTAAAATTGCCTACAAACAAAGAACAAGTGACAACAATTCAAGATGAAGAATAATATAACGAATGCAGCGACATCATTGATGCAGAACCTTTCAGCTATGAATAAGTAACCAAGAAGAAAGGGAAGACCAGTTCAAGAAGAATGATGTCTAGGATGCAGTTTCGATATGTGAAGGGAAGTTCGCAGTTCCATCATGTAGTAGATGGAAACATCGTGGGATACAAGGCAATATTCGTAGCATGAGGCTTCTCACGAAAAGAAGGCATAAACTACAAAGAGACATTTGCACCCACTAGAAGTGAAGTCACATGATAGGAAGAATCATGTGTGCAAATGAAATAAGGCCTTGTATGAGCTCAGAAGACACCCATGGGATAACACATACATGATGAGCTTGATGAAGATCTTAACCTTTGCTACAAGGTTGAAGATGAAAGTCTATAGAGGATGACAAGCTCACACATTAGAGGAAATTTCAACTCAAAATGGGCCTTTTAACTTTTATTCAAATTCCATGTCATCATGTGTTAGCCAATGAAATTGCTTTAAATTTGAAATACCGTATAGGTCTTAAACACTTTTTTAATATAAATTTGGGGACAGGTATCATAAAAAAAAACTGCTTTTTTGTTTGTATTTTTGACATATCTCTCTGTGTTTTTACTCAAATTTCGATCGAGAGAGCTCGTTGGATAAGAAATTAAATTCCGCATCCAACAAGTACCCACTCGGCATACTTTTGATGGACCCCGCTACCCGAAAAACAAGAAATACCTAAAAAAATGGAATGATGATGTCATCATTCCATTTTTTCAGGTATTTCTTGTTTTTAGGGTAGCGGGGTCCGTCAAAAGTATGCCGAGTGGGTACTCGTTGGATGCGGAATTTAATTCCACATTGAAAGAGCTCTCCCGATCGAAATTTGAGTAAAAACACGAGGAGATATGTCAAAAATACAAACAAAAAAAGTAGTTTTTTTCTTTTCTTCCTCCAAAATTAATAAATATTATTTTATCATTTAAACTATTATTTTATTAGTTCATTTTAGGAGGCCCATTTTGAGTTGAAATTTCCTCTAATGGATGGGTGCGAGAATAAATTTTGAAAAACTTCAAGATAGAGGATCTTGGTATCGAGTGATCCTATATGGATACATAGAATATTAGTAGCATAGGAAGCTACTTGTCACTACGGTGCATAGAGTACGAAAGACACAGGGATTATGATGCTCCGCTTCAAAGCGAGTGACTACAGAAGATCCTGAGGTTCGAAATGGTACGACAGGATGGATATATTAATGATGACTCTAGGATTTACTGAGAGTAAAGTGGATTCCAACCTTTGCTGCAAGGTTGAAGGTGGAAGACCGGTGATGCTCCTGTTATGTGTTGATGCACTATTTTATAGGCATGGAGGTATGGCAGAATATAGATGGAGTCTTCCTTGGACAAGGTAAGTATGCAGTAGAGATATTGAAGAGGTCTGGGATGATGGACTACAAGACCATGACCACACCTATGGAATCGAACTTGAACCTATTGAGTGTTGCTTCATCAGAGTCAGTTGATGCCATGATGTATCGTTAGATGATTTTTTCATTGATGTAGCTGACGGATACAAGACCCGATATTTTCTTTTCTGTGAACACATTGAGAAATTTTCACTTGATGGTTGCAAAGGGTATAGTTGAGTATGGGCTCAAGTATGATATGAATCAGAAGATTAACCTAGAAGGTTATGTTGATTTAGATTGGGCAGTGCCATTGATAGGAAGAAGACTTCAGAGTGTTTCTTCAGTATGGGATCAAGTGTGATCTCTTTGTTTAGCAGGAAGCAATCCTGGGTGGCACTGAGTACAGCTAAAGTAGAGCATATCACAACTTGTTCAGCTAGTTGTGAGGTAGTATGGCCGAGGAAGCTACTGTCTGATTTATTTGATCTCTAGTTGATGCTACTTGTATACATTGTGACAACCAGAGTTGTGTGAAGTTTTCAAAGAACTCGATGTTCCATGACATGTCGAAGCATATCGAGATCAAGTATCACTATATCAGGGATATGGTGCAGAGGGGAGCATTGAAGCTTTAGTATTTTGTGACGGATGATGTGATAATGAAGCCATTAGCCAAAGTGAAGTTTGAGTACTTCAGGGAGAAGCTTGGTGTTCTCCAGATCGAGGTTCCTTCCAAGGGGAAGTGATGAGTCCACGAGCCATTCTAACATGGTGAGAGGATTGGTTCCTTCCATGGTCATATGGGTGAATCCACGGACCTGGGTAACGCTTTTTGGCAAGCACATTCCGGAAAAAACAGAAAAATGCACCTCGGTCGAGGGCTTGTTAATCCCTCGACCGAGGTCTTAATACCTCGACCGAGGGTTTGTAAAGCCCTCGACCGAGGTATTTAAATACCTCGGTCGAGGTATTTAAATACCTCGACCGAGGTATTGCGGGATTTACAAACCCTCGGTTGAGGTATTTAAATACCTCGACCGAGGTATTTAGATACCTCGATCGAGGTTCATACCTCGATCGAGGGCTTAAAAAAACAGACTTAGCCCTCATTCAAACAAATGGAAAATTTACTATGCCTTGCAGAGGTGTAAACCCTGCCATTCCTAGCACATAACTGAGCGGAGTTGATACCGATAGATTCACCAACGAATATTCTATCCATTGACGTATCATACACACATTTTGGCATTCATATGATATTTATTTTTTAATTACTTCTAAAACTTATACTTAGAAAACCACACTGCAACTTCGAAGCAGCTCAAAGAAAAATTCGCAGAGTTAAAAATACACACCCAAAAAATTATAAAAAATGCACACATCACATATCGAAGTTTCCTCTTTAAAAGGCTATCTTTGGTTTTTCAATTTTTGAAAAAATAGAAAAAATTCCTTTACGTGGACAAATATGTGTTTAAAACGATGCTGAAATCGAATGTGGTCACTTTCGAAAAATAATAAATAATTGTATAATGCGAAAAAAATTAACAAAAAAATATGCACATCACACTGCATTTTATGTAGATCATCCTCATATATTTATTTTTTTTAAATTATTAATGTAAGATTGAATTACTCTACGTGGACATGAGCCACTTATTAGTTTCTTCAAATGTTTAAGGTCACACAGTTCATTAAATGCAAAAATTCACACATTAAATGACATCGGAATATTTTAAAAAAAATATCACTATGAAGCCAACATAATATTCTACAATTTGTTTTCTTACTGCAAGTCAAAATTCACATGGCATATATGCGTTTTGAGGGCTTCTATCTAGTACATGAGTAAAAAATCAGGTTTTCATCGCCAAATTTGGCCAAAA
>LPNX010483165.1:123725-165161 GCA_001517045.1 Pseudotsuga menziesii
GTAAGGGCTGAGCCATTCTATCATGGTGAGAGGATTGGTTCCTTCCATGTTAGATATGAGTGTTGAGCCATTGATATATGACTGTAGGATTGGTTCCTACATGATTAGATATAAGCGCTATTTCCATTCTTGGAATGGAGGTGCCTGGTTAGTTACCAAGAATACTCAGTCTAGGACTGAGGGACATTCTGATATGATTATGAGATGTGTTCTCACATGATTAGAGGGATGTGTTCCCACTTGATTAGATATAATGGCTATTTCCATTCTTTGTATGGAGGCACCTGGTCAGTTACCAGGAATCCTCAGTCTGGGACTAAGAGCCATTCTGATGTGACTGTGGAATTGGTTCCCACTTGATCAAATGTAAGTGTAGAGCCTTTCCACAGATGATAGTAGGCATGTCCTATCATGTCGGTGGATGTGATTGATGGCCTTTCCATAGATGATAGTAGGTGTCTCCTATCATGCTGGTGGATGTGAGTGATGTGCCTTTTCACAGATGGTAGTAGGTGTGTCCTACCATGCTGGTGATTTTAAGTGTTGTGCCTTTCCACATATGGTAGTAGGTGTGTCCTACCATGATGGTGGATGTGAGTGATGTGCCTTTCCACAGATGATAGCAGTTGTGTCCTATCATGTTGGTGGTTGTAAGTGCTGAGCCTTTTCACAGATGATAGTAGGTGTGTCCTATCATGCTGGTGAATGTGAGTGATGTGCCTTTTCATAGATGATAGTAGGTGTGTACTTTCATGCTAGTGAATGTAAGTGTTGGGAATTTTTGACATGAGAGGATTGGTTCCTATCATGGTCAGATGTGAGTGTTGGGCATGCCTTTCTGACATGGTGTTGGATGTGTTCCTCTCATGGTTAGATGTAAGTGTTGGGTAGACCATTCTGACTTAGGGTTAGATATAAGTGCTGAAGAATAACTACATGGAGTCTATGCCTACAAACATCATGAAAAATGGCTGGCTCTGTAGAACCTCCTATGATGAGAAGAATCATGAGAAAGCACCCGTGATGATGATCTAGCAGTGATGATCCACCAATGATGATGATCCAGATCGAGTGATGATCCAAATCTAGATGAAGATGACTTGAAGATGAATATGATGAGAACTCAATGATGATCTAGATGATACAGAGAAGAAGACTTCTGCTGATAAATCGTGTCGAGAGAATACCTTCCTAGTTAAGAGGGAGTGTTGATGTATTTGTAACTTCAGAATGCATTCACTTGTATATCTTATGTATTATATGCCAATGTTTATTCTGGGACGTGTTTGTAACGTAATTGAGTCATGTCATGCCCCGATGTTGCGATCAGGAGGTTCTATAATGTAAACAATTCATGCTAAGTCATTGTGGGTAACCCTCCTATTGGTCAAGGGTTAAAGTCCCCACAGTTGCGGGAGCATAGGGTTATTAGACTATCCTAGAGAAGTCAACCTTAGGTTACTCATTGTAATTCGAGGAAATAGTCTCCACCGTTGTGTTAAGGATAACCCTCCTTGTTGGTTGGAGGAGGCAAAGTCCCCACAAGTTGTGGGGAACTAGGGTTATTAGACACTCCTAGAGATGCCAGCTCTAGTAAGTAATTGTTAAGTGAGGCCGACATTTTGGAGTGGGTTTCAAGTGAACGAAAGAATATAAATAGAGAGTGAGCCTCCCTATTTATCACACACACACTCACTCATTGGGGCGCATGAGTGAGAGAGAAGTTTTTGGGATTAGAGAGAGAGAGACTATTGCTACTCAGAGATCACCTTTATGTTTCCGAGATTTACTTTTGGTGTTGATTCTATCTCTGAGGAAGTTGTGGGGTTTTCTTCCTAGAGGTCTTCCAGTGCTTCATAAATTCTAGGTATGACCCTTGCTACTTGTCCTACTATTTCTACCTCTCCAATATTGTATGTTAGCCTTGAATTCTCATTCTTCGAGGGCTAGTTTTGACATATGTGGGATCCTCCACATTTCCAGCATTGAAGTGGTTCTCTTTTCTACTGCAGTTCTCTTGGCTTTTCTCCAATTACTCCAGCTGGTTGCTTCTTAGCTCAGAATGGTTGCTTCTGATAATTTCAGAAGTTAGGAGGTTTGAAACCTCTCTTCCTCTGATCAGACTTCTCATTCATCTTGTTCTTCCATTCCTTCTAGTAGTTAGATTTTCTCTTTCTTTGCTTGTCGAAATACTTATCTTTTCTTATCACCTCCTCCAGAGTTCGAGGTTCATAGAACACAATTCGGTATCTATAGGATTTAGGCTGTCCAATCACAAAGCGTTGGATTTATACTTTCTTATCCTTAATATACCTGACTTACCTCAGCAGTTCCAAGAACTTTTTGCATATTCCTCCATAGTCTGCTGTCACAATCTCAACTCATGGAATTCTTTGATTTTATCATCATAGTATCGATCATAGAGGTACTTCTGCTTGAAATATTTCTTGAACTATTTCTAGACAATATTCCTTTCACTTATTTGTTTTACTTTCTTGAAATGTTCCCACCAAATAGACACTCTTCCTGTTACATTGAAACTGGATACTCAAGCTTTCATATTTTCAAAAAAATCTTGGAGTTGGAAATATTTTCTTATTCTCAGAAGCCAATCTTTAGCTTCTTGACCAGTCTTTACCTCACCATTGAAGGTAGATGTCTTTTCCTTCCTAAATTCATCTCGTGAGTGGTTCTAGTAACTCCTCTTCCTCTTACTCTTGTGAGATGAAGATCTTGAATCTTCAATGGGTCTTTCAGATTCATACGAACCACTAGGAGGTCTCTTCCTCTTATTCTCATGAGAGGAAAAACTTGAACCATCAGTGGATTTTTCAGTCAGACGAGCCACTAGGATATCCCTTTCTTCCTATAGCAATTGTCTTACTTCCTTCTGTCTTTACTGTCTGGTCCTGAGAGTTCATATTTCTTTGAATGTTTTTGAAACTATACAATATGGCTATGTTCAACTGATTCTACTCCTCCTAAGCCTTAATTAGTCTTTCATTGTCTACTCTGTAGCTTTGTATCTCCACCCTGAGGCTTCTCATGGTGGATGCAAAGTCTGGGGGAATAACTTGAAAACTTCTCCCATTAGAATCTATCTCAACATTTCTAATTCTAACATTTCCCCCCATAGCATCTTCCTCTTGCACATTGGGGTCCCGTGCATAATCAGTCATACCGTCTATCGTCATGGTCGAACCAACTATTTAGAATCACACTGCCCTTTCTGAAGGTGACTGTAATTCTCAAAAAATGTGTTAGATAACAAAAATTTTATATATAATCAAAACCAAGATCACTTACCCACTTCCCATCGAATTTTTTCTTTGTTATGCGACCAAAAATATGTTGGAACTATTAACCAACATCTCTGTAATTGTCCAACTCGTCCCATTGAGGCCCAATACTATAACCACTTTCCTTTCCAACCCATCTAGGCCCAACACTGTAACCAACAGCTTTAATGCCACACTTTCACATCCCCTCTCACCTCAAAGGAGAGAACATGACCCAGCACTTCTGCCTGAGTTACCTATCTCTAATTCTGCATTCGTATGATGATTCCTGATTCTTTCTTTCTTTAAATATATACAGAAGCAAGAATTTCTCCTGCTAATATTATGATCCAGACCATAAATAACTCTTTATCTACCCCAATCACAGAGAGATCGAACGGTGGAGATTCATCCTGCAGAAAATCAACACTGCGGAAGGCTTCATTTGAGGAATCAGAAACATATCAAAATTTTAGTCTTGCACCCTGCATCCCGCAGGTATAATGGCTCTTACAGAGATCAAAGTTGAAAAAATAAAAATTTACCATAGTCATTTCCACATCTCGTATCTCGCATCCCACATTCTGCATCCTGCATCTGACATGCAGAAGGGTCATTGTGGAGATCAAAGTTGCAGAAATAAAAATTTACCATATTCATTTCCACATACCGCATCCCGCGAATTGCAAAAAGAAGATTTCGTCAAATGACATTTTTGCATCTGGCATCCCACTTCCCACATCCCGCAAGTTGCAGAAAGGGAATTGCATAAAGGAAAATGTGGAGTCCAAACTTCTCCAAGGTGCATTTCCGCATCCTGCGGGTTGTGGAAGGAAAAATATGCGAAAAATCGATGGGTTTACCAGCCTACCATCCAATCCATCCTTCCAGTTGGGTTTATTAGGATTACACAGACAGTGATTTACACATAGCCAAAGTTTATACAAGTCACAACCAAGCCAACATATGGGTTTATAAGGCTACCAGCCAAGCCATCCTTCTAGTTGGGTTTATCAGGCTGACACAGATAGTGGTTTACACTTATCCAAATTTCATATGAGACACAACCAAGCCAACAGATGGGTTTATCAGGATGTCGGGGAGGTGGAAAGACCGGCTGCTAATCTAGTAAGCTCAATCCTAGAGCTATGGACACCTACACCGCATCTATCGTGACTTCTGAACATTAACACACCCAACACAGGGAAGAATCCCCTTCTCTGCTACATAGGCCCTTACGCCATGCCTTCGCTTCTAGTGCTAGTTAGGGTATGCAAAGAAGAAAACAAACCCTCTAGAATGGTTTGTGAGATTCCTTCAAAGACTAGGTTTATTAAGCAAGTCTAGACTCCATTTCCATTCCTTAAATCAGTTCAAATTTCAAACAAGGACGTACACACAACGATCTAAATTATGGGATTAACAAAACCTAACAGAAGCCAAGGAATACACACACACAACAATTACAAATTTATGAGCATTTCTTGAGTGAGACTGATTACTACAACTACCAAAAAATGAAATCGTTTGCTAGTCATTCAATTCAAAAACACAAATAAGATTCTTGGCATTCACATTCAGGAAATGACTAACATACAGGAAAATCATAAAAGGAAAACAATTCACAGAATAGTAAAATTTGTGAAGGATCAAGACTTAGAGCAGTTTTTGGTTGCTTCCTAAATGCCAGAATCCCCCTTGCCAAAATGTTCAAGATAGTCCAAAATCATGAGGGGAAGGTGAAACATGACTGCATGAGAGAAAGGAAGGTGTTTCTTGGTTTTTTCTTGCCCAAGAAAATTTAAAAAACATTTTCCCCAAAAATGGTGCTCTTCCCATTTCGAATTTCTTCCCACTCTTCCAATCCCCCCATTATCCTTAGGAAAAATCATGCCCCTCATATCATTTTGCTGCATTGACATAGTTGGCTATAGGATTTTAATTAAAAAAATTGCAAATTTAACATGATGTCCAAACTTATAACATTCATCTAGCATAAAAAAACCATCGGCCTAAATCTTATTCGCTGAATCATAAACATTAAATCGATGGTGGGGATTTTGGCTTGAGCACTACACCATGATTATTTACATCATATTATTTAAATGCAAATGGGGGAAAAACTGGGGTGTTACACAGACCTTGTGGTATGTCAAGTAAAGGGTAATTTTTCTTGTAAAAATATGTGATTGAAGAGATACAGGGACGCGGTCAGAATTGCTACAGAGGATTTTCAAGATATTTCTTTACAAGAAGTACCAAGAGAACATAACCAGGGAGCAGATGTTATTGTAGTTTTTTCCTCAATATTAGATCAAGACAATGAAGCACAAGATGCTTGCAAAGTTCAAGTAATATTTCATCCTTTTGTACCAGACAACTTTGACAATTGGGAAGTGTTTGATAATGACAAGCAGATCCATAGATTCATGGCTAATGTGGAGGAGTATACGGGTAATGAAGTTGATTAGATAAAGGAAGAATCCATTGAAGAACCTTAGTATAACCCTATTCCAATCGAAAGGGTACTTTTGGAAAGGAGTTTTGATAGAGATGACAAGTGCAAATTAAAAGACACGACTTCAAATCCAGAATATGAAGTGAATATTGGATCTCAAGAAGACCTACGTCAGATTAAGAGTGGTAATACCTTATATCCGCAAGAAATAATTGGAGAAGATGGTGGAATAAAATATCATAGTCCCGATAAGGTATTGGAGTGGATTTCCAACCCCATCTCATCTAGGAAGAAAACAAGTGATGTTAAGGTGTGTGTTGATTTTAGGAATCTTAATGCAGTGTCCAAGAAAGACAATTACCCACTTCCAAAGATGGAACTCTTACTGCAAAGGATCACGGGGTCGAAATTGATGTCATTCCTAGATGGATTTTCAGGCTTCAATTAGGTGGCCGTCAAGAAAGAAGATCTATCAAAGACTACCTTCACTACCACTTGGGGCATGCACCAATACCTATGGATGCCTTTTGTCTGGATGAATGCTGGGGCTACCTTTCAGAGAGCTATGGACTATGCTTTTAGAGATATATTACATAAAATATTGGAAATATATGAATGTGATCTCATAGTTTACTCCAAAAGAAGGAAGGATTATGTCAAACACCTTCGATAGGTATTTGAGCATTGCCGTAGATATGGAATTTCCTTAAACCCAAAAAGTCTATTTTGGGCGTCGTTGAAGGTAATTTACTTGGGCATGTCGTTACAAAGCATGGTGTTAAAATAGATCCATAAAGAGTAAAATCTATTAAAGAAATTCCGTTGCCTAAAAATTTGAAGGCTTTAAGATCTTTCTTTTGAAAAATCAATTTTATTCACAAATTTATTCCTATTTTTACAGAGATTACTAAGCCTTTGAATAAGTTGTTAAAAAATGATGCAGACTTTAGATGGATCGAGGAATCCAAGAAAGCATTTGAGTACGTTAAAGAAGCTATTATCCGAGCACTGGTATTGGTAATTCCAGACTATTCTAAGCCATTTCAAATTTTTTCTTTCAAAAAAAACAAACCACTCCTCCATGGGTTTATGTCCCATGGAAAACCTTTAAACCCATAAAAAATAGAATATATGTAAATTAATATTTTTGAAATATATTTTGCATTTTCAAAATACTCTGTTTAATATAATTTTCTTGTAAAACATTAAAAACTTTGTGAATATATATATATTAAATAACTGAAATTTGAACTTGTAAACGGAAAATATATCCCTACCTTGGTGGGGATAATAATAACAAAATTATAAAAATTATAACCTTTAAAATACTTCTAAATAGTTTAGGAAAGCACACAATGTTAGTGCTCTTTCTATCATCACTAGTTCCTGCAAAATCAATGTCAGTGTATCCAACTTGAGAACCATAATTTGTGGTTGAGTACATGATGCCAAAATTGGTTGTACCTATATTGTACCTCAAAATTCTTTTACCTACTTTCCAATTGGAAGTTTTTGTTGTTTCCATGAACCTGAAAATTCAACTAACTGCATAATGTCTAGTCTTGTGGTTGTTAAATACATCATGATGCCAACAAGTATTTTATACAAAGTGGGATCCACAACTGTTTTTTGACATTTCTTTCTTAATTTTGTGCTTATTACTAGTGGAGTGTATGATGGTTTGCAATTCATCATTCTAAATCTATTCAAAATATTTTATCATACTTTTGTTGACATATAAATATGCTATTATCTGATTTTTCAACTTCAATGCCAAGAAAATATTTCATTAATCCAATATCTGTCATTTCAAACTCTATTTTCATGACTTATTTAAAATTTCCCATCATTAAGTTTTATGTGTAGATCATATCATCCACATGCAGAAATACAATCAAAATTCGGTTTTATTGATATATTTTGCCGTATAATATGGGTTCATATTTTCTTATGCTAAACCCATTACTGACTAAATATGAGTCATTTTGTCCATACCAAGATCTTGGCGCTTGTTTTCTGCTAGACTTTATGCTACATTATAAAAGCCTTAATTTCTACCTTATACCACTCTATTTTTCTGCTAAAGCCTTAAATCCTTGAAATTGTCAAAAGTTTCATATTTCTACTTCAAGAAATATACCCCCTTTTTCCAACTGAACTCATCAATCAAACTTAGAAAATAAAAGTTTCCTCCTAAGGACTATGTCTACATGAGACCACAAAATTCTGTATGCACTATCTCCAATGGTGCTCTTGCTTAGTAGAATGCACTAGCTAGAAAGATATCCCTTTTTTTCCAATATGTGTCTCTCACAAAAGTTTGTTGGTTCATGTATTATTGGAAATCCCTTAACCATTTTCTTCGGTTGCAATAAATTTAGTCCACCAAAGTGAAAATGACCAAATATCAAATTCCATAACGAATACTCATCTAGAATTGTGACATTGTGTACACATGAAGAAAACTGGTTCGAATTCCTTAAAGTTAAAGGAAACATCCTATTGTTTTTCATTTTAATCGTAGGAATGAGTTTCATACTTGGGAATTTATCCCTGATTATACAAGAATTATTTGTAAAGATGACTTTATATAACCATGTTTAGTGAGTTGACCAACACTCATCATATTATGCTTTATTTTTAAAGACCCAAAATACCTGAAAAGATTCTTGGCATGCATCGTATAAAATTTCTTCTTTCTAAAACATTTAATCATACCGATTAAATTAAATGTTTTGATTACTTAACCATAACCATTCTTTAAAAGTTAAGAACCTACTAAATACAATCACTCTAATGCCACCCCACATAAGCAAATCTTATTGAATATTGTAATAAGGCACAACCGTTACATTAGTTGCATGCTAATCCTTTGAATGAAATAACGATTACGCATTAAACCTGTCCTTTAATTATGGTTAACACCCTCCATATCAAGATACCATATTTTCTACTTGATCTCCTAGGCACAACCACTGTAAATGAGGTATGTGTTGCGTGAGTCAGCTGAGGCACAAACACGAGGTTATATTTACTTTAGATGATAAAGAACTAATTTATAAAATATGCACAGATACAAACTCATTTTACTATATTTTTCGTTCGATGGTTAGTCTAATGTCTTTCCATCATTGGAACTCTTCCTATGCAGCCATACTTTGCAATTCATGCTAGTTCAATGTACATAATAACATCAGAAACAAAAGCATTTCTCTAGTGGTATAGACCACATAATAGAAAGATAAACATATTTCCATAAACAAGTTTAACTATTACGAATACCACAAAATGTGAAAAGAACTTGTGCAGCTAAAACCTTTTCTATGACTTTCCTCTGAACCATAGGATTCATTTGACATATGTTTGTCCATCTAAATCTACCCCTGAGCTGGGAGATGAATCCACTAAGGAAAGGTTATAAACAAAAGCTCTCCAAACTTCAAGTTAATAACCCATGGGATACCTTGTCTATGAGTATGAGACTTAGACTTCTTAGTTGTCATAACATTTGAAATTTTAACTATTAATCATGACTAAACCCTCATCATGTTTTATCCATAAACAAAAGGGCATGTCAACAATATGTCTTAATTGAATGGATACAACTATCTACCCAAAATTTGAGAGTGTATTAGTAAGCAATGTATCCACCATTTTATAACAACCTTTTACCTACCATTTACTTATACCAAAAGTATTTATAAGTTACCTATTATATTCAAGAGGGTATCTCATAAATTATCTAGTAGGATAATCATATATTAAGATAAGGACCTTCCCTTAACTAGTATACACACACACACACACACACACATACACACACACACACACACACACAGATATATATATATATATATATATATATATATATATATATATAAACTCTTTCTAATATTCTACTATTGATTATCGATTCCTTTCATATTGATTGTAATCTATGAAACTTTTTCCATTGAAGAAGTATAGTTAAAATCACCAAAATACTCACATCGACAACAGGTTATATACATATTTATACTCTTAATATTAATGAAGCATTGCAAATTCATCTATTTGCAAAGATATTCACACAGTATTGAGACTCATTCATTTACAAAATATTAACACTTCAAATACAACAATAAACTTTAAAAACGTAGCCAAGGAGCTATCGTTCAGATATCAACTCAAACATATAGGCAAGGTTTAGAGATTAGCTCTGAAATAGTACAAGCATGAACATATCATAGTTTAGATCAAATCGTAGTTGCGCCGAGAAGCGCTCTACAGCCCAGTATGGGGGAGATCTTGTAACATTACATAATGTTATGTAACATTACGTAATGTTATTTTTATTAAGAAAAAATAATTTTTTTAATTATAGGCCAAAATAAATGTCAGCCAAAAAAACAATCTAATATGGGGGAGATGTTGTAATCATCCTACCTAAGAAAACAATAAAAAAGTAAAAATTTAATTATCCGTAAAAAAATGTGGGTCACAAAAAAAACACAATATGGGGGAGATGTTGTAATGTTTCTACCTAACAAAATAATAAAAATAACAAATTGAATTATCCTAAAAAAAATGTTGGCCTTGCACATGGTTTTAAAACCATGTGCAACCCATGGTTTTATTGTACATGGTTTAGGAGGGCATTGCACATGGTTTTAAAACGATGTGCAAGGCCTCCTAAACAACCCATGGTTTTATTGTACATGGTTTAGGAGGGCCTTGCAAATGGTTTTAAGACCATGTGCAAGGCCTCCTAAACAACCCATGGTTTTATTGTACATGGTTTAGGAGGGCCTTGCAAATGGTTTTAAGACCATGTGCAAGGCCTCCTAAACAACCCATGGTTGTAGAAGGGCCTTGCATGTGGTTTTAAAACCATGTATGGAGAAATGTTGTAATGTTTGTTCCTAACAAAATAAAAAATATTATATTTCAGCCATAAATAATATTAAATATTAATAATAAAAATATTATATGTGGACCTTAAATAAAAAGATGTTTCTTTTGGTTTGAATCAAATCAATGGATACCTAAGAAAAGGTTTGCACCTAAGATATTTGATCCCTCTCGGTGCTTGATAGAGCCTAGGATTTGGATCTACGCTGGTTGCGCCGTGAGGCACTCTACAGCCCAGTATGGGGGAGATCTTGTAACGTTACGTAACGTTATTTTTATTAATAAAAAATAATTTGTTTAATTATAGGCCAAAATAAATGTTGGCCAGAAAAAAAACCTAATATGGGGGAGATGTTGTAATCTTCCTACCTAACAAAACAATAAAAAAGTAAAAACTTAATTATCCATAAAAAAATATGGGTGAGCAAAAAAACACAATATGGGGGAGATGTTGTAATGTTTTTACTTAACAAAATAATAAAAAAAGTTGGCCTTGGACATTGTTTTAAAACCATAAACCATGTGCATGGTTTTAAAACCATGCGCACATGGTTTTAAAACTATGGTTTTAAAACCTTGCGCACATGGTTTTAACACTATGGTTTTAAAACCATGAACATGGTTTTAAAACCATGCACATGGTTTTAAGCCATGGTTTTAAACCATGGTTTTAAAACCATGTGCAAGGCCTTTTAAACAACCCATCGTTTTATTGTACATGGTTTAGGAGGGCCTTGCACATGGTTTTAAACAACCCATAGTTTTATTGTACATGGTTTAGGAGGGCCTTGCAAATGGTGTTAAGACCATGTGAAAGGCCTCCTAAACAACCCATGGTTGTAGGAGGGCCTTGCATATGGTTTTAAAACCATGTATGGGGAAATGTTGTAAAGTTAGTTCATAACAAAATAAAAAATAATAATAAATATTATATGTGGGCCATAAATAATATTAAATATTAATAATAAAATATTATATGTGGGCCATAAATAATATTAAATATTAATAATAAAATATTATATGTGGACCTTAAATAAAAATATGTGTCTTTTGGTTTGAAACAAATCAATGGATACCTACGAAGAGATTTGATCCCTCTCGACGCTTGATATAGCCTAAGATTTGGATCTACGCTGGTTAGTAATTCATGCTCAAAGCGAGTAACAATGCTTGCACAATACATACTCATATTTCAACAAAAGCATGATCATAGTTTACCAAAACGCATGCAACAATATAGCTCAAACGTCTATCATGGAGCTAAACCATACCTATAGAGTAGCGTATTTATTAGTATTTCTTGATCATTAAATATATTTGTTAGTAATTCTTGATCAAAATAATAGGAGGCCAACATAACGAAAATTGTGCAGCAAAAAATAAAGCACATAGGTAGAAGCCAAGAACTGAGGTGGAGACAGCTCGTCAGGAAGAGACGCAACCAGCAGTGAGTTGAAGATATAATGTCACCAAGAAAAGAGAAAAAACTAAATATGATAAAGCGAGAGAACTTATATAATTGGAGTAGTCTATTTCTTTTATGTTTTGGACATACTAGTATGTTTTGAACACAATTGGTAATGTTTTTGGTAAAATTTAAATTTAGAATTATTAAAATTGTATTTATGAATACATAAATAGATTTAGTACTCTAGATACTCTTATAATACAAAGATTATGCAATTTGTATAACTAATATTCCCATAGCACCATGATTATAAAATTTGTATAGCTAATGTATTTGATTCTATCTTTTTTTTTACAAAATTTCAGCCAAACTTCAAACATAACAACACCAAAAATATATTAACCAAACTTCGAACACAACAACACTAAAAATGTATTAATATTTTTTTTAAAGTTAGAATATTTAAACTATTGAAGTTTTTAGTTTATATTATTTTTTATATTATTTAAAATCTAGAATAGTTATATCAAAGGTATTTTATGATGTTAAATTAATTTCTATATTAAAAATGCAATTTAACCGATAAATATTTATAGTTTGAGTAAAGATTATATAGCTGGGTTTAGATAATGCTGCAAGGATCTCAACATGACTTGCTTGATTTTTTTTATTTTCGCATGATAAGTAATGTCGAGGACAAAACATAACAAGTAATTTTTTTGTTTGATGATGACTATTGTGTTCTCTTCTATAAATATGCAGAATTCATGATTGGCCATCTAGTCTATTATAGTCCAGCAAAATCTTGAAGATCCTTCCATGGTGGAAACCACATATTAGTATCATCATCACCTAAAAATTAAATGATTATGTTTAAGTAATTTGAACAAGGTCAAACATTGTGAGTAGGGAATTCAACCTTGGATCATTCATCGCTTTCATTTTAGTTCATTTATTGCCTACTCAATGAGGATGCTTATAAATGATGGAGCTCCATATAGGAATTCACCCATGCTTTTAGTTCAGGAGATGATCTCTTTCACCTCCAATATTTAATGCAAAGGTGCCAATTCTTTCGAGGTCATTAAAAATTACTGACTTAAAAAGTAATGGATGAGGAATAAACAGTAAGATTAGGACATTTTGTGGGGATTGGTGGCCTAGAGATAACAATCATATTAGGCTATGGATTCTATTTGTGAGCCAATTTGAAGATGGAGCCAATTTGAAGATGGAGGATGAGGTAGATTCTGCATATCAATATACATAATATTCATGTTATAGTTTTCAACATATTTTGTGAATTTGAGCATAAATAATTCATCATTTTTGTTGAAAGTAAGTTAATCCTACAAATGTAAAACAAAGTTGGTTCACATTGTGAGTATGATTTTTCATTGTTCTCCTTACTTCTCTTCCAACATTTCAATCCCTTGGTTAAAATTATCATGTGAACTAACTAATAAGTTCGTTGTGACTTTAACTCTTTCATATGGCACTTCAAAAGGATTTGAAACTGATGCAAGTTAGCATATATTTTCCACACATCTTTGCCTAATGAATACATTGGAAAATATTTTTTTTTCTTTTTTTCAACATGTTTTAGGAAAGTGGACCCCGATAGTCTTTTCAAATTCACTTTTAGAAGTTAGGATGAGCAAAACAATCATAGGAGAATATGATTGATGAATTAAAATGTAGTGAATAGAAATTTATTGCAGAAGTGGTTACAGTGGGAGGAACTATCATGTTAACATGGTGCACCTTTTTTTATTATTTCTCTCACGGATCGAAAATATATTTGGTATATGAATTCATGGTGAATCATTCCCCTGACAAGTGTGTGCATGGAGATCCTAAAAATCACCTGGATTGGAAAGTGTTGTATTATATGCTTTGTTAAACTTGTCATCTTGACGCTGAAGAAACATAATGCTCATACATCATGTACGATTTCCATACAACATTTAACACAGCATGCTATGTGGCGTTAATTATTTAATACAACATATGGCATTTTAAACAATTTTTTTTTAAATTTTTATTTATTTATTTTTAAAATCTAACAATTCAAACCACTCCTCGAGTGTTTATGTCCCATGGTAACACTTTAAACCAATAAAAAATAGAATATATGTAAATTAATATTTTTGGAATATATGTTGCATTTTCAAAATACTCACTTTAATATTTTTTTTGTAAAACATTAAAAACTTTGTGATAATTACACACACAGATAGATATATGTATATGTGTGTGTGTGTGTGTGTTAAAAAACGAAAATTTAACTTGTGAATGAAAATTATATCCCTACTTTGGGAGGGACAATAGTAAAAAAAATCTAAATACTATAACCTTTAGAATACTCCTAAACAATTTCTTAAAGCACAAATCTTAAAATCATCACTATAGACATAACCATGCTACTGATTTGTTTCAAGTGATCTGTTATCACTTTAATCTTATAGATATTGTGGTATATATAAATCTATAAATAAGTCTTATAATTTTTCATGTATATTTTTTATGGGTCGTCTTTATTTTTCAAACTTGTATATTTTTCAGACTTTACGACATGGAGAAATTGATCGATTACTCATATGTTTAGGTGAGACAAAAAGATATAGCTTAAATTCCTTAAAAGCATTCAATTTTGTCTCTTGAAACATTGTTTTTCTTTTCATTTATTGTTTGATTTTTCTAAGATATTACTGTCTTATTGGGATCAAATTCCTACATTTTTTTTTAATTCTGGTACTTTTTACAAAGTTATTGTCGAACCTGGTTCATACATGCCTATAGTCAAAGTTAAAAAATGGTCATTACATGGCTCTCTATGGCCACTTTGTTGGATAAGAAGGGGATACCAAACACACAAAAAAATTGAGATCAATCACAACAACATACACAACTACGACTAATTAAATACTAGTCAACATGAGCTTTCCAAATCTTCTTCAATAACAAAAAAAAATCTCTATATACAATTGAAAATAATACTTCACACTTATAAGCATTTCCTAGACTAGTTCAAGCATTTTCCCACATTAATTTAACTACCTAACTCAATTTATGACTATCACATCTCCTATCTTAAGTACAACAGGAATATTACTTGTGCTAGAAATACTTTGACTGGATTATATATGTCAGAGGGAGAAATTACTCCTTCTTACACTCCCCCTTGATTTCATCCTTATACATTCCATAAATACCTATACCTAGATCATTCCTTTTATATAGAAAATTATCTAAGTTCCAATGGCTTAGTGAAAATATCAACCAATAGGTCTTGAGATTGACAAAATTCCAAACATATTTCTCCATTGCTTACAAGCTCTCTAATAAAGTGGTATCGGGTATCAATATGTTTGATTTTCCAATGGAATACATGATTTTTGGATAGTGCTATGACTGAGTTGTTTTCACAAAATATGTGTGTTGCTTCATTTTATTTATGTTGAAGATCTTCTAATATTCTCCTTAACCATACAACGTGATAGGTTGTTGATGTTGTTGCCACATACTCTACTTTTGCTGAAGATATTTTTGGATTCCCATGAAATTAAACATGATCCAAGATGAAATGCATAACTTGAAGTTCTCTTTCTATCATTATCATGTTCAATAATAGTTTTATGAGGATCATGTTGATTCAATCGTAACATGTAGCATTTGACAACGAATAGAACTACGTTGAAGGATTTAAAGTCACACTGTAGAATATCTTCAAAATACCCATAGTATTGATTTTGTAAGAGTTATGGATGTTTATCACTCCTAAATGAAACATTAGTCACCTCAAAGACCGCAGATATCCAAAAATTTGATGTTTTCTTTGTTTCATCCAATTTTTTGATGTGATATCTACAACCATTGCAGACCATATCCTTATGGTGTCTTACCTGCAACAAGAAATACATGAAAATATTAAAAAATGACTCAATAGTTATGCAACAATACATGGAAAAGAACAACATGTACGTCAAAATGTAATTTGGAAAATAAAATATTTAGAGTGATTGATTAATATGCTTGCCATTTTATCTTTTAAACCATATGCTAAATCGATTTCCCTTTCTATAATATTTCTATGTCCATTGTGGCATGCTTCTTTTACCAATGAAGCCACACCTTCCCATGATATTCAATGACCATATTGTTCACATCGTTCAATCCATACCTTCATCTAGTCAAGATTGCTTGTGATGTATAAATTAATTGCATCACATTCTTGACCAAGTTCTTGATGACAATAATCATTAAAATGAAAGACAGATGTAAATTTTATGAACAAATTATATGCTCTTAATTGATGCAATAACTAGAAAAATCAATTAGAATATGAATGATATAATAAACATCCACTGGCCAATAATTACGTTTCACCTTCCTCGATCTACCTTTCCCCTTCAGCTCCTCCCCTTCAAATTTGTTATTGGAGTCCGGATCACAAATGTGACGTAAATTGAACTTTGATGCTAAAATATGAATATATTCACTAACATACAACATGTTTTGGTATACCGTATATCCTTACATCATAGAACCCTCAACATGTGCTCTTTGTCTCACCAAACCCTTCATAAATTTCAAGTGCCTCTCAACCATCCACATGGACCTTGAGTGCACAGGTCCACACAACTCAATCTCCTCAACTTGGTGTATGAGGTGGTGTTAATGTGCATTGAAAAATGTCAAGGGTAGATGATTTTGCATTTCACACATGAGACCAGGAATTTCTCTCCTCCAATACTTTATCTTCTTTATGGATTTGTTTATATGTCAAGCATCTACGAGTGACGCAAACCAGTAACGATATTTAACAAAAAAAACATTAAATTACATATCATCAAAATAGTGCACAAAAAACAAATATAAATTATACGGAGAATTAAAGAAACACTAAGCACAAATAACTAATCACGAGTTACCTCATGTATTTACCAAGATTATATATAACTTGTTTTACATTGTTGTCGAAGTTGTCTGGGAGAGAGAGAGGTAGAACATACTGTATCAATATACAAACCACACCATTCATTAATCAAAGAGTATACAAATAAGAAAAAAAATTATATGGACATAAAAATAATAATTACATTGATGAAGACGTTCCAATCATGTGTTTTGAACCCCACAAAATCACCTTTTTTTGTTATGATATTCTTCAAGTTTGCACAAAATCCAGTGGGAAATTTAGATTTATGCGTTACTTCTTTGACAACATTGCTTTGCTGCTCCATAAACATCCAGGGAATTGAGTTTATATTAACTTGGTCTCCATTGATATGAAATTGGATGACATATTTCATTGCATGGTTTCCTTCTTGAATGTCTTTGCATGCTTTTACAATTTTATCTTCCTACCTCCTTAGCTCCAATAGTGTCCATTATGTTTTAGTCACAATCTTTCCAATATTCATTGTATCAAACAAATGAGCAATTTGTAAGTGCTCATAGTAGGGAAACCTGCTGAACTATATAGGATAACATTTCATTCCTCGTGGAATCCCATTAATGCCTTCATGATCACGATGGACATAATTAATATTAGTTTCTAAATAAATTACATCATAAATCAAATATGGCCACTACAGTAAACAACTTAGAATAAAAATAAAAATATATAAGAATTCATATACGATGATCCATACATACCATGATGACGATTTCTATTGTATTGCATCTTCCAAAGGTGAGGTGTCATTCTCTGTGGTTTTAATGTAGACTCTTGCTTCCCATTGAAAACAATTTTTTTTATTGTTCTATACCTGTGATTCTGAAAGATAAAATTCCTATACTCATCAAACACCTCCTTTCTTAAGCTTTTTGAGCAACGAGATTTTATCTTAGGACCACAAACTGGACATGCAAATTTACCCTTTGTCTGAAGACCTACAATATATAGATATGGAATTTCTATGTCAATTATAATTATATATAAACTATATTAACTACTTCATATAATTAAATGCAATTAAAGTGGAACTTAAAAATACAAACCATAAAATTGAGTTAACCTAGGGGCATCGTGTATTATACATAAAACCATTGCATAGAATTGAAATTGCCTTTTCCGTATTGGTATAGATACGTCAAACATAGTGATTCCATTCCATAACTTCATTATCTCATGTATAAGAGGTTTGATATATACATTCATATCTTGGACATGAAACTTACGTGATTGATTTGAATTACATAAAAAATATATAATTATGAGATCCATTAAGATATATAAACCATCCACAAGAGTAAAATAAAAAATATACAAATGAAATTAGGAAACATAATACGACAAATTAGATGTCACAACTACATTAGAAATAAAACAGTTGTAGACACAAAATACTTGGAATAATCATTGACAACATTATGTGCTCCCTCTTTATCGAAAACCATGGAGGAATGTTATTGTTGAAAACAAAAAATAGTCCACATCATGTAAACTGATTTCATTTGTGAAAATGGATTAACACCATCATTTGCCAAAGAAATCCTAATATTACGTGGTTCTTCTTTAAAGTGTGGCCACTTTTCCTCCATATCTCTAAAAGCAAAACCATCTGTAGGCATTCAAATAACATCATCTTGACTTCTGTTCCTGGCATGGTAATCCATAAATTGCGCTATGTTATTGCACCTAAACAGTCATTGCAAGTGTTGAATGATAGGAATATAATGAAGAACCTTGTGAGCCACCTTTTTTCGTTACTTGATCTATTTGATATCTACTTATATGACATTCCAAACGTTAAATTTCAAATTCATGTTGATTATAATATATAACATGGTCATTGGGGCATGCAAGAATTGCTTGATAATGCATTCCAATCTCTTTCATGATGGGAGATAAATCTAGATACGTGCAAGGTAAAATATTTGATGGTGGTAACAAAAAATCAGCTATCAAGATACATAATATATATATATAGTTAATGTAATAAATAAATAATATTAATGAAACACATTTCATCCGTATGATGATCAATAATGAGTTAACAATAAAATTATTAGAGGAATACATATAAAATTTATCACGATGGTATATATGTGATGTATTATTTTTCATACCTTAGCATCCATGTGATTGATATGTTTGAAATACCACTCATAACCTTCAAGTTCATTATCAACAATACAACAGAGAGAAGACTTGCTTTGGAGCCTTCACAAAGGGGTTCACTTCCCTTATTGAGAAGAGGTATATCGTGAACATCATCATAGTCATCAATTTTCATTATCATCGCCATCATCATCATCCATTCTAACATTAAATGAATTATGGATCAATGTATTTTTACCATTATATTAAACTATGTTATCATTATGATCATCTTGTTCAATATGATCATTCACTTGTTCTCCATTAAACATAGATGCTCCCTGATCCTGATCCAGAACTTGTTCTGAAATCACTTCCTCTGGACAATATGTCGTAGGGTGTATTTTCTATATAAATACATGAAGACATCAATAGATATAATTTAATATAGAAAATATTAAAATAATACATACATTTACCAAGCAAACAATATAAAAAACTTTATAATGCTAAACCTACAAATGGACGATATTCATCCCCCCCCCACGTCAGCGTGTTCATGTTCCCTACAATGTTTTGTGGCTGTTGAAATCAATATTCTGCTCCTCTTAAATCCTCTATATTGAGTACATGGACAATAACATTTTCCATCACCCCTTCGTTTCGTTGTATCCCATAGTCTAGCAAGTAATTGTTGATTGTGTTCATTTGGATCATGAATATTTCTATTTGACATTTTGTCACAAACTTCATGAATGATTACTACTGACAATCTTAATAAATCAAGCCCATGAATCACAATTTTCTCAAGCGGAGGTTTTTCGAATAAGAAAAAAATTCCCCCAAATTGTCTGTCAAAGAAAAACCATTTCCTACAACCTCCTGTTGAAGAATAAAACAATTCCTCAAACCGTCCGTCGAGGAATAAATAATTTCCACAAACCATCCATCGCTTCTATAGAAAACATGTAAGAATGTTTAAAAATGTTTATATTTATAATTCATAAGTCATCGAATATCCAACGATATGAAACTAGTTACCGTTGGAAATAAGGGTTTAAACTATTTGAAATATGTCTTTATATTTTTTCAAAAAATAGTCCAATGACGTAAAAAATATGACGACTCATCCTTCAAGTGTCATTGAAAATTTGACACACTATTGTCGAATATATGACGACTAATCCTCAAAATTTCATCACAAATTTGACACAGTTCCATCGCAAATCTTAAGACATAGTGTTGCAAAGTGTCATAAAAAAACCTACTCTAAGGATGTCAGAAATTTGACAATGCTTAAAGAAATTGAAAGGTACAATACTTTTCATCATTGCAAACAAACAGAAACATACATTATGTGGGATGGTGTCAGATTCTGTTGTTGGATTTTGGGTTCAAATCCTGTTGTGTAACATGAGTCGATCCACCGAGCTATCCTAAGTAACCGGTGTTCTACACGTCCATCCATAAAGTACCTCAAAGGGAATCATCTTGGTGGAGTTTTGGTATCTGTTGTTATATGGAAACTATGCAAGATTCAGGTAATCTTCCCACTTGGAGGGGTTGTTGATGACATACATCCAAAGCATGTCCTCTACAATCTTGTTTAGCCATTTTGTTTTCCCATTAGTCTGTGGGCGGTAAGTAGTACTAAATGTCAACCGTGTCTCTAATCCAGAAAATAAGGATCTCCAAAAATTCTTGCTAAACTTTGTATCTCGATCTGAGATGATTTGCTTAGGTATCCCATGCAATATAAATATCTCCTTTAAGAATATGTCAACAATTTGTACTGCCTTGTAGTTTGACTTTACTTGAATGAAGTGTGCTTCTTTTGACAACTTGTCAACTACTACAAATATAGAATCATTTTTTTTCTAACTCCTTGGTATACCCATGATAAAATCCATACTAATAACCTACCACTTCCATTCTAGAATGGGTAACGACTGCAACAATTATGAAGGATGCTAGTGCTCAGCTTTGACCAGCTGACATTTTTTACATTTTGCGATAAACAATGCTATGTCATCCTTTAACATAGGCTAGAAAAAATGTTTCTTTACTGCAGATATCATCTTTTGATATCTCGAATTCCCCGATTAGGGTGTTTGATGAAATTCTGTTAGGATGATGGAACCGATGTCCCCTCCTTCCAAAACATACAATCTTTCTTTGGACCAAAATAGTCCCTATTCATATACTTGGTACTCTTTTTGTTGCTGAAACAACCTGTCCTCTTGGACCTTCTTGAGGATTTCAACATAGAAATGGTCAACTCTGTTGGCCGTTCTAATCCTCTCGTGTAATTCCGAATTGGTTTGATTTAAAGTCACCTCATATATCATATGATATCATCAGCTTAAAGCATCGGTAATTTTGTTCTCCTTTCCCTTTATATGCTTTAGCTCAAAATGGTACTCACTAAGGAAAACCAACCATCTGGAATTTCTGGCATTTAGATCCGATTTCTCAAATAAATACTCTAGACTCATATTGTCTGTTTTTAGAAGAAAATTATTCCCCATGAGGTAGTTCGTCCACATTTTCAAGGCTTGGATGATGGCTGATAACTCAAGATAATGGGTGGGGTAGTTATGTTCGTGTTATTTTAACTTTCATGATGCATAACATATCACGCAATCATTTTGCAAGAGGACTCCTCCGAGCCCTTCCTTGCATGAACCCGTGCAAACAACAAAATGCCAATTGGGATCTGTAATTCGTATTATTGTTGTAGTCATCAAAATTTGCTTAAGCTTATGAAAACATTCCTCGTTGCAGTATCCTCGACCCTTCAACCAGTAAAGAGGATGCTACCATGGCATTAATCGTTTGAGCAACCGCCCCATGAACATGTATGTACATAAAATGCTGAAACAAAATTCTTTGAACTAGAAGATGCATACATGATTATTTATCATACAGCAGAAGCAAACATGTGTTCATACAAGCATTCAACATGTTCATCATATTCATTAAACAATAAATATAAATACAAAGATGAAATGGTCAAGATTACTTATCTCATAAAGAACTCGTCTCGCAACCAGCTACGTCACTGCAACGTTCCACCCAACCATATGCTAGCATGCTCTTAAATATCTCAGCAATGTGGCCACCCCTGAGCTGGGCATGATTCCCCAAGGAATAAGAGACAAGCAGGATTACACATAGCCAAGGATACACAAAACACAGCCAATCCAACATAGTTGGGTTTATCAGGACATTAACCCAAGATGTTGAGCCCATTACAGAGCTAGGAACACCTACACAAGAACTAGCCTGACTTCTAAGACACCCACACACACCCAACATAAGGAATCAGTCCCTTCTTTGCTACATAGTCCCTCAGGCCTTGACTTCCCTTCCAGTGCTATTCAGGGATTGTGGAGAAGAAAACTTGCCCTCTCGCTTTGTTTGTGTGGTTTCTGAGCACACCAAGTTTATCAAGCAAACCAAGCCCCCATTCCTTCTCCCAACACAGTCCAAATACTAACCATTACATGCATGTAATCAATCAGCAGTTACACCTTAGACAGGGAAAATGACTCTTGAGTCATTCTTGGCCCTATCATGGCCAAAATGACTCCCAATGAACCTGCAATATCCCCCAAAACATAACAACAAACATATCCAACAAACATGGGGAAAACAACGACCCATTCTGAACAATGAAGTCATCGTCGAAACTTACACAGTTCGAAGATGGAAAGAAAATCCAGGTTCTCAGCTGGGAAGAGGATAACATATACACAAGCCACAATCAGTAAGGAAAACATACAAACAGTTGAAAAATGTGAATGGCCCTTCATAGGGAAATCGTGGATGAAAGAACATGACTCCCAGCTTGGTGCATTAGTCAAAACCACGAAAATCCTGTGCATGAGAATAATCAAAACAATGGAGTTTGGCAGTTGTCTCCCTACGTGAGGAAAAATGATAGAGAATCCCATTCAATGCGTGAGGATGAGTAAGAATGGAGTGAATCCCTCTCGTTTTCCTACCTACATGAAGATAGAAAGTCTGCTTGTGGAGTGGGTGTGTGGGAAAGGACTAATAGTCCTACCACCTATGACTTCCTAGCAATAACTACCCTCAACAAACATCAACAATTTTTAATGGGTGGTTGACACATGGCTTTTTTTTCCATTGGTTCAAGTTTTAACAATTTCCCCCCTTATCCTTGGGATAATCATGCCCTTTTCAATATGGTTGCATTGACATAGCTGGTTGGGTTCATTTAATTAAATATGCATATTTACATGATGACAAAACTTAATATATGCCATGTACCATGATAGACCTTCGGCAATGATTCCGTTAACCAAAACATAACACAACTAAATCGATGGTGGGGATTTTTCCTTTAGCTCCGCACCATGATTATTTACAATACATACATCATATACATTAATGCCAATGGGGTCAAAAATGAGGTGCTACATTCCCCTCCCCCTTCGATAGTGTTGTCCTTAGTGCTTTACAAAATTTGAACAGAATGGTACACTGGTCCTGTCTCAGTGTTCCATAGAATTGAACAAAAATGGATGTGCCAACCGCATGGCATCCTCCAGCTCCCATGTAGCCTCTTCAGGTTTGTAGTGCTCCCATTGCACCTTTACCTGACCTATGGACCGGTTCCAGAGCATTGTGACCTTCTTGTTGAGGATGCGCATTGGCTCAGTTTGGAACTCTCCCTCGGGTTCCACCTGAATCACATCCCAATTTATCACATGGTTAGGATCATGTACATATCTCTTAAGCAATGAAATAGGAAAAACATTATGAGCTCTAGTGCTAGCAGGAAATCCCAGTCTATATGCAACTAGCCCTATTCTTTCAAGCACTTCAAATGGCCCATAATATCTTGGAGATAGCTTGGCACAACTTCCAAGCTTCAAGGAACTCTTCTTTTCCCTCACTCTGAGGTAAACATGATCCCCAACACTAAACTCCTTGTTCACCCTATGCTTATCTGCATAGCTTTTTTGTCTGTCATGTGCTGCTTTCATATCCTGTCTGATCTTTACAACCTCTTGCTCCATTTCCTTGAGCAATTCTGGCCCAAGCACAATCCTGTTCATTGGGTTATCCCAAGTCACTGGTGTCCTACACTTTCTTCCATACAAAGCTTCATATGGACTCATCCCCAAGGATGCCTATTGTCCATTGTTGTAAGCAAACTCTACCAAGTGTAAGTAATCTTCCCACTTGGTTGGTTTGTCCATCACACACATACGAAGCATGTCCTCGAGAACCTGATTAACTCTCTCTATATTCCCATCTGTATGAGGATGGTATGCAATGCTGAAGTTTAGCTTTGTACCCAAATCTGCAAACAACCACTTCCAAAATTTGGAAGTGAACTTGACATCTCTATCAGAGACTATTGCCTTAGGCAATCCATGCAATTTGAAAATATCCTTCATGAAGATCTTTGCAATGTCATCCGTCTTCTGCGTAGACTTCACTGGTATAAAATGTGTTTCCTTAGTCAACTTGTCTACCACAACCATGATGGAATCATGATGTCTCCAAGTCATCGGCAATCCTATAATAAAATCCATGGAAATAATTTCCAATTTCCATTCTGGAACTAGAAAAGGTTGTAACAAACTTGCAGGGTGTTGATGCTCAACCTTTACCTGTTGACATTTCATAGACATCAAAATGTACTCAGCCATATCCCTTTTCATTCCTGGACAAAAGTACTTCTTTCTAGCTGTAACAATTGTCTTCTGATATCCTGGGTGACCAGAATATGGAGCTTGATGGATTTCATCCATAACAACTCTCCTCAAACCTACTACATTCGGAATATAAATTCTACCTTTATAAGTGAGAATTCCATCTTCTTCCAATTTATATCCCTCATACCTCTTCTCAAGACTTTGTTATTGCAATTTGTATTTTACCTTCTCATACAATTCATCTCCAGCAGCATGACTAACAATCTGCTGCCTCAAATCTGATTGGCAAATACTAAGAGATGCCACATGTATTTCTTGCACCTTCCTGTTGAGTGCATCAACTACCTTATTCTCTTTCCCTTTTATGTGCTTGATTTAAAAATAAAATTCACATAAAAATTCCATCCATCTTACTTGCCTAGCATTCAGAGTAGGCTGATCAAATAGATACTTCAGAAAACAATGGTCTGTTCTGAGCTCAAATCTTCTAACCCATCAAGTAATGCCTCCACATATTGAGAGCATGTACTATGGCTGCAAGCTCTGGATCATGAGTGGCATAGTTCTTCTCATGCTCCTTCACCTTTCTTGACTCATAACATATCACATGGTTGTCCTACATAAGGACTCCTCCAAGCCCTTGTCCGCAGGCATCGGTACATACAACAAAATCTTTCTCTGGATCTGCAACCTTCAATACTGGTGCACTGGTGAGAATATTCTTCAATTTTTGGAAGCTTTCTTCACACCTCGATGTCCATTTGAACTTTATCCCTTTCTTTTGCAAAGAAGTGACGGCATGTGCAAATTTGGAGAATCCCTCAATAAACCTCCGGTAGTATCCTGCAAGTCCCATAAAAGATATTACATCTATCACATTTCTTGGAGTAGGCCAATTCATAATGGCTTCAATCTTTTCAAGGCCACAGATATACACTCCTCTGAGATAATGTGACCCAAATACTAAATTCTATCTCTATAGAAGTCACACTTGCTTAGTTTTGCATACAACTGGTGCTCCCTGAGCAATTTCAATGTCAATCTCAAATGCTCTTCATGTTCTTCCTCATTCTTAGAATAAACAAGAATGTCACCAAAGAAAAACAAGAGAAAACTTGTCCAAATACTTGCTGAAGACACTATTCATAAGGCACATAAATGTAGCTGGTTCATTTCTGAGACCAAATGGTACCACTACAAACTCATAATGCCCATACCTTGTCCTGAAGGTTGTCTTATGAATGTCTTCATCGTTGATTCTCACCTGATGGTAACTAGACCTCAAGTTGATATTGGAAAATACCTTTGCTCCTCTCATTTGATCAAAGAGGTCATCAATCCTAGGAAAAGGATATTTATTCTTCACAGTAACCTTGTTGAATTGTCTGTAATCAATACACAACCTAAGTGTACCATATTTATTCTTTACAAACAGAACTGGTACTCCCCAAGGAGACACACTCAGTCGGATATACTTCTTTTCCAGCAACTCTTGTAGTTGCATATTCATATCTAGAATCTCTGGTGTACTCATCCTGTAGGGTTTTTTGGACACTGGTGCTACTCCTGGAACAATTTCAATTGTGAAATCAGTGTCCCTCTTTGGAGGAATCCATAGAATCTCATCTGGAAACACATCCTTGAATTCCTATAACACTTGATAGTCCTCCAACCTCGGAGTTTCATCGTCTGTTGCCTCCAAAATCTGAGCTGCATACAATTGGAAACCTTTCCTATAGAACTTCTTTAACTGCATTGCTGAAACCTTCCGTACTGGAATCAACTTTGGAATACCTTTCACAACTACTAGGTTCCCTTCTTCATTCATGCATTCTAAATTATTATTGTAACAGTCAAGCTTCACCCTGTGGGCTTCTAACCAATCCATTCCAATGAGAACATCATAGGAACCAAGTGGTAGAACATTTATATATACACAAGTGACCAATCCATTCATGACCAATGGACATTTCTCTACCACTTCACTGACCTTTCTCTTAGTTCCAATGTCTAGATGGACTAACCAAGACTTCCTATGCTTTACTTTCTTAAAAGCACAAATCTCCACTACTCTAGGAGTAATGGAACTATGTGTAGAACAAGGTTCAATCAAAATAGAAACAGATTGCTCAACAATTTTACTTGCAAGTTCAACCATAACTTACTGGTGATCTTCCTAGCAGTCCTCTAGTGCTGCATAAATCCTAGGGACTGGCCTTGCTACTTGACCCACTGTTTCTACTTCTTGAATTTTATAATCCAGTCTTGCACTCTCATTCTCGAGTGGACAAGTTTTGCACATGTGGGGTCCTCCACTTCTCCAACATTGAAGTGGTCCTCTATTATGTTGTGGATCCTTAGTATTTTCTCCTATCACTCCAACTGGTTTACTCGCAGCTTGGGATGGCTTCTTCTGCTGATTCCTGAAGTTAGAAGGTTTGAAACCTTTCTTTATTTGGTCAAACTTCTCATTCTTCTTGTCCTTCCATGCCTTATGGTAATCCAACTTACCTTTTCTTTGTTCATAGAAATACTTAGCCTTCCTTATTTCTTCTTAAAGAGTTCTAGGTTCATAAAGCTCAATTCCATATTTGTAAGACAAAGGTAATCCACTCAGAAAATGCTAGACCTTCACTTTTTCATCTCTGATGTACCAGACATACCTCAACAGCTCCAAAAACTTATTTGCATATTCTTCCATGGTCTGCTGTCCCAATCTCAACTCATGGAACTCCTTAATATTGTCATCATAATACCTGTCAAAGAGGTATTTCTTCTTGAAATACTTCATGAACCATTTCCACTTAAGTCTCCTTTCACTGATCCTCTTTACTTGCTTGAAGTGTTCCCACCAAATGGATGCCCTTCCTTTTAGATTGAATATGGCAACTCCTGCCTTCATGTTTCCTGAATAATCATGCACTTTATAGTACTTCTTTATCCCAAGAAGACAAGCTCCAGCCTCTTGTCTAGTCTTTACCTCACCATCAAATGTAGGAGGTTTAGATTTCTTAAATTCATCCTGAGAGCAATCCCTATGGTGTCTCTTTCTTTTTTTTGTGAGAAGAAGAACTTGAATCCCCGCTAGAATCTTCAAAGTCACATGATCCACTAGAAGCCCTTCTCCTTCTCCTAGTATTGCTCTTACTTCCTTCTGGTCTTGTTGTACCTCGTTGAGAGTCTATCTTTCTTTGCAAGTATGTCAAATTCTGCAACATAGCAGCATTCAACTGATGCTGCTCTTCCTTGGCTTTGATCAAGCTTCTCATGGTGGCTACAACATCTGACGATGTCTCTTGTAATCTCCTTCCATTAGACTCTATGTCATCATTTCCATTATGGACATTTTCTCCCATGACATCTCGTGCATGCTAATAGGAATCCTAAGCATCATATCCATCATGGGTTCTCATAGCTGAAACGCAACTTACTTACCAAACTACACTACCTAGAATACTGCTCTTGAAGGTGATTATGATTCTGCAAACGTGTTAGTAACACAACTGTTAGATGCATAACATTGTTATAAATCAGAATTACTCACCTTCTCTTGGAATAATCATAAAATAACAAATTTTCCCAAACACAATATTTTCTTCATCAAATAATGTCTGTCTGAGGAGGACGATGGGGGTCAAGGGGGCCTACCCCCTTGTGGATTCACTGCAGGGTGGGTCAAGGGCAATGCCCTCGTATTTTTTTTTGTAAATCTATGATTGTTGCGCAATCTGGGGCATAATATCGCTGCCACTTTCTCCTTTTCAGCCCTGAAAATCCACTGAAAAACCGCTGAAAATCCTGCTGAAAAATAGCTAAAATTTGCTAAGAAATCCCATTGAAAAACTCAAAATTTCCTTGTACAGGATGGGGTCTCATCCCAACTACATTTCGACATTTCGGCAGTTAGCACAACTAACTTCCTCCACTGTTCATCGACCATATGTTCTCCTACTTTTCTCCGGTGTGTCGGATCCATAGTCATCTAGGTTTTCGATCTTTATCAGCGATGCTAGGATATCGACGATCAGATCCACTAAGCACTACCACATTGACGATTGGATCCTCTACTCATCGGATGCCTAGTTCCATGGGTAGCTGCAACGGTGGGCACGTGAACTCTGTATGTTTTCGGTGAACGTAACCCTGTCGGCAGATCAGAGCAATTGATCATTATGTTTCGGCGTCTCAAAACTGAACGGGTCCACCTTGTCAACGACTTCAAAAACTAAGGTTTTCCGATGGTGGCATATCGAAAACAGGAAGTACTAATTATTCCACCATCGGTGGTCGGATGCATTGTCTATCGGATGGATGGTCTCTTATGCAGCCGCAATGGCGGGCGCACGAACAACTAACTTTCGCCGATCCAAATAGCTAATCATCGTCGATCGTCGATGGACTTTTTCAGATGGTCCTTCAACTTAAAAGGGTCGGCGTTTCGGTGGTCTTTGACGGCTCCAGCTTCCACTGACTTTCACCGATGACCGACGATCACTTAGAGAAAATTCACAAGTTCTTCCTCCATCGGGTGATCTTCCGCCTAGCTCTCCACTACATCAGAGGAGCTTCCCACTTAGTCTTTTGATGGGCTGACGGTTCAGGAGCTTAGACAAACTTTTCAACAAAATTTTCAAGAAATTTTCTATCATCAATTTTTTGTCTCTACTAGGAAGAAGAAAATCCTACCTCTGTCACTGCATCCTCATGGTCCATTCAGGCCCATGCTACAACATGAGCTCTGATACCATAATGTAATGTCCCCGACCCTCCGACCGGTGAAAAGGAATGCTACCATGGCATTAACCATTCGGGAAACCGCCCCATGAACATGTATGTACATAAAATGCTGAAAGAAAATGCTTTGAACTAGAACATGCATACATGATTATTTATCATACAATAGAAGCAAACATGCATTCATACAAGCATTCAACATGTTCTTCATATTCATTAAACAATAAATATAAATACAAAGACGTAATGGTCAATATTACTTATTTCAAAAAGAACTTGTCTCGTAACTAACTACGTCACTGCAACATTCTACCCAACTATAGGCTAGCATGCTCCTAAATCTCTCAGCAATGGTGCCACCCCTGAGATGGGCATGATTCCCCAAGGAATAAGGAACAAGCAAGCTTACACACATCCAAGAATACACAAAACATAGCCAAGCCAACACAGTTGGGTTTATCAGGCCATCAACAACATAACCAAGCCAACATGGTCAAGTTTATTAGGCCATAAAGGAGCTGGGAAAGGATAAATTCTAAGATGGTGAGCCCATTACAGAGCTAGGAACACCTACACCAGAACTAGCCTGACTTCTAAGACACCCACACACACCCAACACAAGGAATCAGTCCTTTCTCTGCTACATAGTCCCTTAGGCCTTGACTTCCCTTCTAGTGCTATTCAGGGGTTGTGGAGAAGAAAGCTAGTCCTCTAGCTATGTCTGTATGGTTTCCAAGCACACTAGGTTTATCAAGCAAACCAAGCCCCCATCCCTGCTCCCAACACAGTCCGAATACCAACCATTACACGCATGCAATCAATTAGCAGTTACAGCTTAGATAGGGAAAACGACTCTTGAGTCATTCTTGGCCCTATTGTGGCCAAAACGACTCCCAAGCAACCTACAACAGTCCCCAAAATGTAACAGCAAACACAGCCAACAAACATGGGGAAAATAATGGCTCCTTCTGAGCAATGAAGTCACCAAGGAAACTTACACAGTCCGAAGATGGAAAGAAAAGCTAGGTTCTCAGCTGGGCAGAGGATAGCATATACACAAGCCACGGTCAGTAAGGAAAACATACACACAGCTAAAAAACTTGAGTCGCCCTTCACAGGGAAATCATGGATGAAAGAACATGGATCCTAGCTCGCTGCGTGAGTCAAAACCAGGAAAAATCCTATGCATGAGAATGAGCAAGATAATGGAGTTTGGTGGTTGTCTTCCTATGTGAGGAAAAACAATAGTGAATCCCAATTGACACGTGAGGATGAGCAAGAATGGAGTGAATCCCTCTCGTTTTCCTCCCTACGTGAAGATAGAAATTATGCTGGTGGAGTGGGCGTGTGGGCAAGGACTAACAGTCCTGCCACCCACCACTTCCTAGCAATAACTGCCCTTAACTAACATCAGCAGTTTTGAATGGGTGGTTGACACATGGCTTTTTTTCCATTGGTTCAAGTTTTAACAATTTCCCCCCTTATCCTTGGGATACTCATGCCCTTTTCAATATGGTTGCATTGACATAGCTGGTTGGGTTCATTTAATTAAAGATGCATATTTACATGATGACAAAACTTAATATATGATGTGTACCACAATAGACCATCAGCAATGATTCCGTTTGCTGAAACATAACACAACTAAATCGATAGTGGGGATATTTCCTTTAGCTCCGCACCATGATTATTATACTTTGTAAACACTATGGTCTAGGTGGTAATCCCTTCATGGCATATTCCATATGCCATGAAACCATGGCTTAACTATGCCAATGAGGGTTTCGATGTGGGTTTCAATACAAAATTACATTGTTGGGGTTTGGACTATATGCATGTGGGTAAACATTACGTCAATGATGGTGCAATTAATACTCCTTGGAATGAGGGGGAAACAAACACTAATCTTGGGTCTGTCATTGTTTAGGAGTCATTTGTCACTCCTATTGGTTGTCTGCACGATTTGGATCCTTGGTTAATCATGCTGTGGAGGAACAACTTCACCCTATGCTTGGAAGGTATGCTCTCTATTTGGTTTTGTAGCGTTACTATTGTTTGCTTCAGGTGGTGGTTTTAGCCTACTTCTTATATTACTCTATTTTGAAATACAGGTGACAAGGGATTCCATTCACTGGTCGTGGGTGTTTACCAGATTGTTTTCGATACCCTTCTATGGATATGCCCTGCAATAGCTTAGGCCTGTTATCTCTACATGTAAATATTTAGCAGAGCTTTGAGATTTGTGTAGAAAGGGTTAATTTTGTGAATATTTGGTTATGGATTCAACTGTATGGATCTTTTGTGTTAACGGGAATCTATATATGCAAGTGTAAATATGATTTTTTGTAATGGTTTAAGTGTAGCGCCTTCAGGGCATGTCTGTCTAGATGAGACTCATCTGTGTAATAATTTTTGGTTTTGTAAGTTAAAACGTATTGTTTGATAAGTTAACGGAAGATCTACATTTTGGTTTTAAATGATGGGTTTGAACTATGGCATTTCCATTGCTTGCAATTTCACCATTGTCCAATCGTGACTTGTGTGTAGTTTTAATTGTAAATGCTTATTACTGTGTGATATATGGTTTATTGAACATGCCTGAGTTTATTATTGTGATGGTTGTAAGCTTGGATTACTGTTGTGTATTTGTTGTTTAAAAGTCGTGGTTGTAGCAACGTTGACAGTAGGGTTTAATAGATTCCTTCTATGTGTTTGAAAGGGTTTGGGTTTTTGTTTTTAATGGTTATTATGGTGTGTTTTTTACCTCTCAACCAAGAGCCATAGTGAGGAAACACATGATGTAAATTCTATTGTTTGATTTAATGTGGAACATTGACATACTAGCGATTATGGTTTTAAAACTGAGGTTTATAGTTGACCTTTGATAGCTACGGCTCAACCCTCATGCGGATACGCATCCTATGTATAAATTTATGGATATTACTCGACGTATTTAGTTCTTTTAGCATAGTTTTTAATTGATTATATGAAAACTTGTGTGGATTTACAACATTCGTTTTTCACAAATTGAATCCTTATACAGGATTCAATCCTAGCATGTTTTTTATATAGTTTTTGTTTGTAAATAAAAGGTGAGCCTACTGGATTCAATCCTGGGATGTCAAATGCATGGATTGGGTGTTCAATACCATGTGTGTGTGGGTGTTTTCATTTTGGCAAATATGCCAATAGGATTTGATCCTGGATCTTTTTAAATGGATATATTATTTAAGAGTTGGTTTTTATTATGTATAACGTTGATTCTTAGCTTGGTAGTAGATAGTAGGAATATTTGTTATAATAAATCGTTCCTATGGCTGGACCTGGATAGGTCTCAATGGCTGGCATGCTATGTAGATAATTTTATAAAATGGAATTATTGTTTGGGGTTTGTTTAACAATTATCTTCGTTATGTTATTTGGTAGGTTTAAATGTGTTAACTATGTTTATCTTGTTTACGCTATAATGGTATAAGTTTCAACAATAGTATTTAATTTGTATTTTATGTATAGTGCTTAAGCTACAACTATACATAATAGTTTCGATGGTTAAAAAAATAACAAGCTTGCTGGAAATATGAAACTTGCCAGCAGTGGAAGATATTTAATTAGCTAAAATATATGTTTTAATTTTTTATATAAGTTTGACAATGATCAGAAATCTAGCTAAAATAATTAATATGAACTTTATTAAAACCAATATGTTGTTTAGAGAAGACTGAAATTAACAGGTAAATGATGAAATAATAATGCAGAAAATAAAAGAGACCAAATCCTCCTATGGTTTTGAAAACTGATAAGACTATAGGTGACACTCTATTATTACAAACATGAATAAGATCTATATTTCCCTAACTAGAATATCATGTTTGAGTAAATAAAATAACCTCGTTATAGAAGAAAGATACTATTTATTCTTCTAGAATTTAATCTCTTCATTTAATAAGAAAACCAGTGTAAATCATAAGGGAAATCAAGAAACCTCATACTTGTAAGTTGAAGCTATTTTAAAGGCTGGAAACCCTGCACACTCAAACACCCAACATTAACAAGTATATAGACAGTTATGACCTCTGTTAGGATAACCAAATAACTTGGGAACTACCACATTCCACCCAAGCATGACCTAGAACCATTCCTAGTTTAAATACAGATTCCCCCGAGTTGGTTCCAACATGCAAGTAGCTTAGAGCTCCTAAGGTAAGGCTTCCCTATCTCGAATAAGAGGTTCTATATCATTTTCCTTTTCCTGTTAGGAAAAATGTTCTCCAAGAACTCTCTTGAGAATGATCAGGTAGAAATTATGGAATAATTAAACGATCCCCAATCGTCTCTTTGGCTTGGGTCTTTATAGACAAACTTTTCAGGAAAATGGGTAGTTAAATCAAGAACGATTTGTTTTCTTGCAATAACAATTTTTACTTTATTTAGGTCATTTTAATATTTATTTAAATTTAACTTAGGAACTTTTGACTAGTTCCTACTTTGACTCTAGTAGGTATTTAATATTTAATTCACATTAGTAGTAATAATAATATATAGATCCTTTCATTATTATTCATAATTACTATTACTTACTCTTTTATACATATTATGAATAAAATATATATTCATATATATCTTTTTTAACATTTTTACTTTTACGCATCATATGACATGATCCCTAATCACAAGACACTTTTCTTCTTATCTTATAACCACTCATTTATTAAGGCCTTTAGGTAGGGTTTAGGTCAACCAGGTTAGGAAACTCTAACATTCTTTCATGTTGGATTTCCTCGCATTACATGGTATTTCTTCAGTACTTGTTGAGATACATAAATTTGAAAGTTCATTTAAGAACTTAAAAATAAGTAATATGCGATCAATGTTTTATCATAGTTTGTTTTCACTCAGCATATTAATTTTTTAGTAACTCCTAGTGTTTATCCACAGCCCATACTCAACACTAAGAAACATGGAGTTACAAACTTAGTGCAATTCCAGAGCTCCTCATTCAACACTAATACTAGGATGTATTTGTAGGATACACCTACAGATATAATGTCCAAGGATCCGATATTCCAGATCTTATGCTCAACATCAACTTGGAATTCTCCATGACTTATGCCCAAAACTTCCAATTCTTATATTTTTATGTTCTTCAGAACTTCTTGCTCAACACAAATGTTTCATAACTCATGTTCTCTAGAGCCTCTCGCTCAACACAAACATTAAAATATTCATGCGCTCAAGAGCCTCTCGCTCAACGCAAACATTAAATACTCATGTGTTCCAGAGCTTCTCACTCAACACAAATAATTAAATACTCATGTGCTCCATATCTTCTCACTCAACACAAAACATCAAATACTCATGTGCCTCAAATATTGCGCTCAACACAAAATATCTCATCAATTATGTGCTTCAGGGTCCACGCCCAACAAATGAAACTATATACATAAAACATATGCAATTGGATTATGCCTAGTGTATCAAACAAATCATCATGCTCATGTGTAGTGGGGTATTATATCCAATATATAAAATAAAACATCAAAGCAACATCATAAGCAATGGGGATTATTCCCATTAGTGTTAGGTCAAAACTTCAGGAATTACATTACATTTTTGCATTAGCTACTTTTACTTGCATATGTCCATTATTGATATTGCTCCTTTAGTACACTAGGCCTAACTCACACCTTAATTTTCATAAGCTTGAAATGCATATTAAATTTTTCAATGATAATACTAGCTTAACTACATCATGTCTTGTAATGTACCTCCTGTACCTCAGTGTCATTAGGTGTGAAAATGGTAAAAAAAAATTTCACTTTACTGCTACTACAAAATAGATCAATCTTGTTAGTGTCAGATGAAACATGTTCAACTCAAATAGATAAGGTAAAAAAAAACAGTCATTTGACAATTTACATCCATCCTCTTCATCAGAAAACCAAACATGCAGTTCTCATGCAATTTACTAGAACTGGCTATGGATAACATAAACTAAACATGCATAATATGCCTTCTAGAACTTACATGATTACGTAATTCCCTCAAGGGCGGAACACTTAGGTGTAGCAATTTAAGTGTCATTTGATAACATACTTCGATGTTATTTAACCACTTTTTCATCTACATTAAGCTTCGACTAACAATATGCATCACTTTTAGGGGATTAATTATTTATCTAATGGTAAATCCTTAGCCACCATGTACCCTCCATCAAGATACCTAGTTATTGGGCTATCACCTTCAAAAATAATCGATTCGACGGACTATTTATTGTTTATTTGTAACTAATGAATTGTAACAGTACTCAACCGTCAATCAATTTTTTTCCCTACCAAAATACAAATTCTATCATCGGTACAACCACACACTACTCCTAATCTAGATTCAGATTTTACTTATTGAGATATACCTGTAACCCTATTAAATATGCACAACATACACACACTACAACAAAAACTAGATTTAGCGTCGAATTTAGCGCCGGATTTTAGTGTAATTTTTTCATAATTGTGGTGAACAATCCGGCGCTAAACCAGGCGCTATTGTACATTTTCGTAAAATGCCGTCTATTGCATCTTTTTTTCGTCCTTTTTAACATCCATTTTTGTGTCCATTTTTGCACCCAATTTTTTGCATCTAATGTTACACCTTTATTTGCGCCCAATTTTTCAACTTCTATTGCATCTTTTTTCGCGTCCTTTGTTACATCATTGTTTGCACCCAGCTTCACACTCATTTTTGCATCCAATGTTGCGTCTTATTTTGCTCCTAGTTTTTCATCGAGTCTTGCACCCAATTTTGTACCATGTTTTACATAAAATTATGTGTCCAATTCTGCATCTAGGTTTGCATCCAATTTTGGGCCCAATATTGCGTCTAGTTTTGCATCAAAATTTACTTATAATGTTGCATCCTCATTTGCATCTAATTTTGTATCTTGTTTTACGTTTTTTTTTGTATCCATGTTTGTGCCAAATGTTTCATCTCGTTTTACGACATATTTTGCATCTAGGTTTGCACCTAGTGTTGCATCCCGATTGATGTCTTTTTTTGCATTTATGTTTGAGCCCAATTTTGCACCCAGTGTTGCGCCTAGTGTTGTGCCTAGTTTTGCGCCCATGTTTGTATCTAATATTGCATCTAGTTGTGTGTCCAATGTTGTATCCCAACTTGCATTCAATATTACGTCTAGTTTTACATCCAATGTTTTGTCCCGTCTTGCATCTAAAATTGTGTCTCGTTTTAAGTTTTTGTTTGCGCCAAATGTTGCTTCTAGGTTTGCACCTGGTGTTACGCCTAGTTTTATGTCCATCGATACACCATATTTTGTGGTCAATTTAATGTCCAATTTTACATCTAGTTAGGAATCCACTTTTTCATCTATTGTTGCATCTAGTTTTGGACCTATTATTACATCTAGTTTTGAGTCATTAATTGTGTCTACTATTGAGTCTCTTTTTGCATCCAATTTTGCGTTTAGTGTGACATCCATTTTTTTGTCCACATTTGCGTCTGACATAAGGTCGTATTTTGTGTCCACTTTTGTGTTTGGTGTGACGTCCACTTTTACATCATGTTTTGCATTTAGTATTGCGTCTAATATTGCATCCATATTGCACTACTACATTTTTTACCTTTAAAAATACATTACAATATCATTAGGGCATGGAGGAATCGAACCACCAATCTCCTGCTTGTAAAGAAGGTGCTCTTCCATTGAGCTAGCACCCTCTAAGAATCTGGAAGATGAGCAATATTAACACATAGATTTCATCATTTGTAATTCTAATAAAAAACAATAAGATCCAAAGACAAACATGCATAAAATCCAATTTATTTTTCCAAACACACTAATAAGCAAAAAAAATCTACCATGCTTAAGCAACAAAATATCCTAAACAATTACGCAATCTTAGTCATGAAACCATTCAATATCCCCCTACACCCATTTCATGGAAGGTCAACCTTTAAGAGGATAAAATGCTTTAGTTCACTAGTTTTCAAAAAGTGTTGCAACTCATTGGATATGCAATCATATTCCTCATACAAAATAAAATGAACACATCTTGTTTAACCAAGGCCAACATGTACAAAGTTCTTAATGGGAAAATGGTTCATTAATTTGTGTTAATCTCCATATGAAGATTATTATATAGGAAAAAAAATTGGAGTTGGATGTGGTGCCTCTATGTTAATTGTTTGAGTATTACGGTAAAAGTCTTTGTAGCATAAGCAAGGAGCCTCTTATGGACTCTCTTGCAACATTTGTGTTGCACCAAGTACTTGCATCACTCTAAAGAAAGTTCAAGGCATAGCATTCACTGTGATGTACAAGAATGCATGAACAATGCCATAATTAGCCTCTCATAGCCCATCCTCACCCACAAATGGCAAAATGAGAAGTTGCTCAAGAACAATGGATGGAAACCATTGTCATGAATGCTAAGCTAGCTAATGATGGATAGGAGTCCACTTTGAATGAAAACATAATTGATGTTCATGGATTTGTGTGATTGCCTCCTCTCATGCCTTAATGGCAAAGCTTTAGGGTTGCTATATTTTGGGTGCTAAGTGACATTTATGGAAAATCACTAAATGTGAATTCCTAGTTGCCAATTTTGATAACTATTTTTATGCTCTTTAAGCAATTTGGATTAACATTTTAAATGTTATTACGTTGTGACATAAGCTACATAACCCATTGTTTATGTATAAATGTGTAAAATGTACATTGATATTATTAATAGTTAAAAGAAGCAGTATACAAACAAACAAACTCATCATATCAAAATCACTCTGAATAAGAGCAACAATCAATAGCACTCACCTTCCTTCACATGAGAAATGGACTAACTTTGGAGAATTCTATCAAAGTAATATTTATCCCATCATGCAATCATAACATAGCAATAATTATGTATTTTAACTCACTAAACACATAAAGGATATCTTTTTCATAGGAGGGACTACCCACCTACTTTAAGCTTGGACTTCAATATTTGTCATGGTCAGTGATAGTGTTCATTATTACTTGATATTTTCACCTATAATTTAATCTACCTTCATTCACCATGTCCTAAATCATCAATCTTATAAGCAACGAGCATTGATACTTAGAAAATAAGCATATAACACTACTTTCTAGTGGGACCTAATGATGCCTATTACAACTAATATTGAATGCAACTACCATTAGTACTTTAAAAATAAACACATACCTCTCCTTCCTAATGATGCCTACTACATATAATCTACCTTCATGCTCCATGTTCTAAATCTTTAATATTGTATGCAACTACGATTAGTTATTTAAAAAAAACACATAACACTCCTTCCTATGGTACCTAATGGTACACGTTGCCTAAGGAGAAATATATGTTGATTTTGCACAAGAAAAATTAATATATACAACATAATCGGCACTCGCAATGAACAAGTAGTGCAAACTTTATCCCTTCCAATATAGGTTACCCCCTTGAATGGAACTACCATTAGTACTTTAAAAATAAACACATACCTCTCCTTCCTAATGACGCCTACTCAATAATGATACTCTTGGATATCAGAGTTGGACAGCGAAAATGTACATAGGAACTATGACACAACACAGTCTTGCACCCATTTTTTCTTAAAATATGCTCACTGCAAGAATTAAAGGTGAATGCGTTAAAAGGACTGAGCACTACACAATCACCTAAATATTCTTCTGACTACAAAGCACTCACACTATTATTTATAATCCTGAATTGACGAAGAAAACAATGAATGGTTATCCGTTAGGAAAGCTTGTTCCAGAGAAAAGAGAATGAAGTGATAAACTATTCATGACAGAGACATGGGAGATTATCCACTAAGTAGAATCTACTTTCTGCTTCATAAAGAGAGATGTAGTTCGAGTAAAAGGAATAAATATGTCATCCATGCTCGTCGTATTGTATTAGATAGTCATCCCAACAGTCAGCTCAAAAACGTTGTGACAAATTATATAGTCTTCCAATAGTCAAATTAATGGTAATGGTAGACAAGCAGTCTGTTTTTTAAATGTTGTGGATTATATTAATGTAGACAGGCAACCCTTTATTTATTTGGGGGCTTTGGACATAGTATAGTATAGATTGCACTTTATGCTGCATAATATTGAGTTTTCAATGGTCTAAGCATAACATAGAGGAAAAGAGTTCAAGGGATAGGAAATCCAAAAGAAATGAGGTTTCTTAGGGCTACTCTGATCACAGTCACAATAACTGTATGCATCTTTTTAGCATTTTCATTGGGGTTGGCTTCTTCTGCAGGATCATGCAATACAGGTATATTACTTATCCATAATTATTAATCATAAATAAGTATAATTTGAGTTGGTCTAAGTATTAAGAATATGTTTTTTTGTTTTGTTTTAAGACTTAAGAATGTGTTTTTTTGTTTTAAAAGTTGCAAGGTAAAATAGATATACATTAAAAAAAATTAAACATTTAATAAGCACCCTGCAGCATAGCATGCTACATGGATATGAACAATAGCTGAGATATAAACCTTTGGATTTAATCCAACTGTTCATATCCCACTAACAGCAGCTAAATGGTGCTTATGGGATCTAATCCAACTATTCATATTTCACCAGCCTCAACTGGGTATGCTTATTGGATCTGATACAACTGTTCATATCCGGCCAACTACAGCTGAGGTGCTTATTTAGCACAACTAAACTAAGTACAGGAAAAAAGATAAATTCAGTAGTCAAATCCCTTACAATCAAAGCTCTCATTCCATAAATTTGAAGTCGGGCTAAAAGCTGAAACTGGTTATTATTATTGATTGTTTAATACTGTAGCTGATAACTTTATCTTTGACTTTATCTCCACATTGTTTGAATTGCAGGTGATTGTTCCAAGGATGCAAGGGTGTTGGTAACAGATCAAGAAGCAGATAACAACACAATTGTCCCTACTTATAACTCACCTGATTCTGTGACCAGAAAGGACCAATACCAAGAGAAAACCAGCACTAGCAAGAAAATTTCAGCGCAGTAAGCTCTTCACCTCAGGTTAACAGGAAAGGCAAAGGATTCACGAGATCAATGGACGTGAAAAATAGTCATAGGAAAACGGATGTTGGAGTTCTTGGAGACTATGTGTAGTCAATAATGATACTCAAAATCGTATCTAGATTCTAAATTTCTTCATCTATAAAGACACGAAAACCCATATGATACACTCTTATCAGCTTTATATTACTGAGCAATGTATGTTAGGAACCATTTTTGTCGATCTATCAATGCCATGTACCTGTTACAGAAATAAAACATCCCACTCAACTGCTAGCTTCATTTTTTGAGTACACGAGATCCTCTACTCAAGAAAGGTCGTGCTGAATATAGAGATATCAGTCATCTTCGTTGAGTACTGAATTTAAAACTAGACTTAGGCTCGTTGGATCCATCCTTTCTATTCACTCCATAACTGGCTGCTGGACTCCATGATAACTACATCCTGCAGGGGACTAAGACAAGTAGTTCTAAGGAAGAAAACCATCAAAGCAGGTTGATTAAAATGTAAACAACGGGACAATCTGAGGAAAATAATATAGGAGTTAGCTAATTTTGGAGCACATCCCATGTGAAGTTGAAGAGAAGTGAAGTTAAACTTCTAGGACAACTTGATTAATAATATAGAATCATTACTAGATCAATTAGTTAATTAAAAATTTGCAATTGATGTGGTCTATTACCACAAACTGCATAATGCAGTATGACAAAATTCTTAGCTTTCTTGTAGGTGGGTATTTTTTGCAGGTTTGTGAGCTGTTTTATCTTCCATTGAAGGGGTTTTGTATACATTCTGCATATTCTCGACTTTTTTCCTTTCCTGTTCAATGGCATCTTCAAATATGTCCAAAAAACCACCCTAAAACCCCCATGAAAATGTGGTGTA
>LPNX010483198.1:3620-24215 GCA_001517045.1 Pseudotsuga menziesii
AGCGTAGAAGGTTAAATCCAGCACTGCTTCCTGTGATTGAGAAAGAGGTTAAAAAACTGTTAGACGCAAAAATCATTGTGCCTTTGAGATATTCATCTTGGGTTGCTAATTTAGTCCCTGTACGGAAGAAAAATGGAGAGATAAGACTATGTGTAGACTTCCATAATCTGAATAAATCATGCCTCAAAGATAATTATTCATTGCCAAAGATAGATCAGATTTTACAAAGAGTAGTGGGTGCACACAGGATTTCAATGATTGATGGATTTTCTGGTTATAACCAGATTGCAGTTCAGCCAGAAGACCGAGAAAAAACAGCCTTCACCACTCCATGGGGAACCTTTATGTATGATAAAATGCCTTTTGGGCTCATGAATGCAGGTGCCACCTTTCAGAGAGCTATGGATATAGCTTTTGTGGGTGAAAATGAAAAATTTGTAGTGATATACCAGGATGATATTACAGTATTTTCTAAATCCAATGAAGATCATCTGAAACACTTAAGACAAATTTTTGTAAAATGGAGGAAGTTTGGTCTATCACTCAATCCTAAAAAATCTCACTTTGCATTGACAGAAGGCAAGCTGTTAGGCCACATTGTATCTGCTGAGGGAATAAAGATAGACCCTGAAAGAGTCAAGGCTATTCTAAAAATCAGCATGCCCAGAAATAAAAAAGAAATTCAATCCTTTGTTGGAAAAATCAACTTCTTAAGATGGTTTATTCCAAATTTTGCAGAGATAATAAAGCATATCACTCAAATGCTTAAAAAGGACAGCGAGGTTAGATGGTCTAAACAAGCTAAAAAGGCATTTGAAAACATAAAACAAGCCTTGGTAGAAGCTCCAGTTTTGATGGCTCCTGATTACACAAAAGATTTTGCCATATTTTATTTTGCATCAGAAGATACGATTGCTGCTGTATTGTTACAAAAGAATTCTGATAATCTAGAACAGCCCATATCATTTTTCAGCAAAACACTAAGGGATTCTGAGTTGAAGTATAATATCATGGAAAAACAGGCCTATGCCTTAGTTAAAGCTTTGAAATTCTTTAGAATATATGTTTTACATTCTAAAGTTGTGGCATATGTCCCAAATGCAGCAGTTAAAGAAATTTTGGCACAGCCTGATAGCGAGGGAAAGAGGGGCAGATGGATAGCCAAAGTCATGGAATATGACATAGAAATTAAGCCAATGAAATTGGTAAAAGGACAAGGGTTGGCTAAGCTCCTCACAGAATCAAATTGTCAGGTTTTGAATCTTCACATCATGGCAGAACAGTCAGCACAAAGTATGAGCACAGAGTACAGCAAGGAACAGATTTATAACAGGTATGCTGAATCTGATTGGTATAAGGATGTGGTTTATTTTCTTCTATATTTGCAGTGCCCTCTAGAGCTGAACAGAAGTGAATGCAGATATTTGAAACTCAAAGCAATGAAGTATGTGCTAAAAGATCAGATATTGTATTGGAAGGATCCAGGAGGTATACTGTTGAAATGCTTGGAGAAATATGAAATTGATGCTGTCATTGCAGAGTTGCATAGTGGAGTATGTGGAGGACACAATTATTGGAAAGCAACTGCCTTCAAAATCTTGAGAGCAGGCTATTACTGGCCTACCCTGTTCTCAGATGTATTTCAGCAAGTTAGATCATGTGTTGAATGTCAGAAATTTGCTGGTAAGCAAAAGCTTCAATCCCTACCATTAAAGCCTATTTCTGTGGATGGTCCATTTCAGCAGTGGGGATTAGACTTTATTGGTGAAATTCATCCTCCATCTAGTGGACAGCACAAATGGATCTTGACTGCTACCGATTTCTTCACAAAATGGGTAGAAGCAATTCCAACAAGGAGAGCAACAGAACAGGTAATAATTACTTTCCTCCAAGAAAACATTCTGAGTAGGTTTGGATGCCCTAGAAAATTACTCACTGACAATGCCCCTGCCTTCAAATAAAAAAAGATGGTAAATTTTTGTCAGGAAAATAATATTAGTCTTAAGCAATCCACACCATACTATCCACAAGGAAATGGATTAGCAGAATCCAGCAACAAAAACATTGTAAATAGCATCAAGAAAATGCTGTTTGAAAATAAACGAAGTTGGGACAGTAAGCTGAAGTTTGCTCTATGGGCTGATAGGGTAACCATTAAAAAATCAACTAGGACATCCCCTTTCCAATTGGTTTATGGGACTGATGCTATTTTTCCTGTCCATTTAGTCAATCCAGTGATGAAGTTTGTGCAGGAAATTGAAGAAGAGCCAGATAACATCAAGAGGAGAATGTTTCAAATTGTGTAGTTGCAACAAGAAAGAGAAGCCATCAAGGATATAGCTGAGAAACATTAGAAAAGAATGAAAGACAGTTTTGATAAAAAGGTTAAAAAATATTTGTTTACAGTTGGTGATCTGGTGCTCAGATGGGATGCCAGAAGAGATGAAAAAGGTAAGCACGGAAAATTTGATAACTTATGGATAGGACCTTTTTCAATTATGAAGATCTTGGGAAATAATACCTTTGTTCTGCAAAATTTGAGAGGTGAAGAGATTATGGGTCCAGTCAATGGACGTTTCCTAAAACCTTTTTACACAGAATGAAAGACAAAGTGTCACTGTACATAGTCATTGTATATATCATGCCATTGCAAATAAGATTCCAGCCCAATGGATAAGGTACTGGTCAGCAAGTTCTCAAAGTCTCTAAAAGAAACTTTGTCCCCAGACGGAGCCAGATGTTATCTCTAGGGTTGTTCCTAGGGTATATTTTCGAATTTTTGCTTTGCATTGGTTTTTCTTGTTTTAAATTCCAGCTTGTTTTGAGTTTTATGATTGTTTGTTAGCCTTTATCATTCCTTTAGATACCTTAAATCATTAAAAGTTCCATTCAGCAATTAAAAACCTATGTATGTGTAAAGAATTATGTGTTACATGGTAGATTTTGCAAACTGGCAGCGAATTCCCAAACTGGCAGCTTATTGAGAGCGTGTAGCATATGGAGTTTTGATGATATAATATACATAGGGTGTGTTTTTGAAAGGTTTATGGCTTATGTTATGAAATTTTTGATTGATATAAACCTTGCTCATAGCATTGAATATATGTTTTGAACATGAACATTCGGCATTCTTATGTCTTAATGATCTTTACCATGGAATGATGAGTCAGTACGGTGGCATAATAAAAGGATACAGGTGGTGTCTTTTCACATATGGAACCGTTCATGCAATGAATGCTGATGGGTTATCGTGGCAAAAAACAGCTAAACACTCAGTTTTCCCCAATTCATGTTTCATTTGGCTGCTGAAAAGAGGTATGAGAGCGCTGGTTTTGTTCACAGTTCACCTTCACGAGCTGAGTTTTATCATGTTCAGGAAATCTTGGTCTGTGTTTGAACCCTAGAGTTTGCATGGTTAAGATTGGAGTATATCCATTTGCTTATATGTATTTGCAGCAGTGTTGGGTTCGATTTACAGCGTGAAGACTCTACAGTATTATGAAAGTTCCTGTATAGGGTATACATTTTGAAGGATTTTGAATTAACAGAGTTTCCTGGATAAAAGCAGTATAATATGAATATTCAGAGAATCAGGCTTGCGTTGCAAAAACCCTAGAGCGTGTAATTGCAGGGTTATATGTATGGTATATATTCTCACCTGTAGTTTCAGTTTCAACATTGTATTGTTTCAGCATGCAGCAATAGTATGAAATACTCTGTTCAAGGTTTCATAGGGTCTGCAAGGGTAAGACTTATCACTAGTCTGATTCAAAATTTCATCAGAGTTATCTCTTTGTTAGTTTTTAAAGTTTTACCTACAGCACAAGAAGAGCTGTATTCATATTCCAGGTGTTAGCACTGAGCCGTATGAAGCAAATTACCTCTGTTGGTTGAAACTTAAAACTCCATTACTCTACACAGGTTAAGTTAAAATCATTTTAGGGTTTCAGGATGTCAAAAGAAATTGAAGATGATGAACCTGAGCTGATTGAAAAGAAAAGGCATGGAGGTTTTATATGCAGACTGGAGCCTAGCAATACACAGTGGATTAAACAATTTCCATGATCTGCTAAATTGATACAAAGATCAGGCTGGTTTAATTTTTGTGACAGGTTACAGGGGTATCATTCTCAGTTAACAATGGCCTTTATTGAAAATTATGATGATGGTAGAGTCCAGTTGTAGAGTTTAACTGTGAGAGTTAATGAAAACTCCATTGCTGAAGCAATCAATGTGCCAGCAGAAGGTGAGAGATGGTTCAAGCAAAAGGAATTCAAAGAAGACTTCAGTGAATTTCTAGTCCTTGGTAATGAAAAGCTTGATTGGAAGAATGGTGTGCATGTCAATAGGATGAAGCCAGGATGGAGAGTACACTTAGAAGTTGTCCAGAACTACATTACCTGCGATGGAAGGTATGATTGAGTGTTAAAGTGTCATTTGAAGCTTTTACTGCATATTCATGGTGTTATACAACTAAATCTCCCTTTCTACCTTCTTAAGAGTCTTCAAAAGATGATTTTTAAGGTACAAAAATACCCATCACATACAGCCAGATCAATCTATCATCAAGGATTGATCAAGCTGTTGGTTTTAAACCAATTGGACAAGGAAGGCAGGTCATGGAGTTCTTTATTGGCAGAACTCGGATTCAGTGAAAACCCTAAGCAAAAGGGTAAGAAAATGATGGATGATGCCCATCAACAGATAATAAACCCTACAGAGGCAAATCAGAATGATAAGGATAAAGCAATAAATGTTGTTAATGAGCCTGTAAACCCTGAAACCCCCTGCATACAAGAGGGTACTGAAAGGCTAAGTGATATTTTTAAAAGTATTGCATCTAAAAAGACAGTTTGCAAACAGTTGTTTAAGGCAGATAAACCAAGGACTAGAATGAGGGAGAAATTGCAGAAAGAAGAAGAAATAACACAGGAAGGTGCTAAAGAAGTTATGATTATAGAGGATGCAGCTAGTGAAGGTACAATAAATACAATAGAAGACAAACATTCTGAGAACATGGAAGAATTCATTGACATGCAGGGAGTAGCAGGTGCCATACCTGAAATATTTTGTACAGGTGAACACAATAAACTTGAGGAAGGTTCAAAACTAAAAAGTCTGTCTGAAGAAAAGGATGGTATGAAAGAAGAAGATGTAGATGTTACTTCAGAGCTTGGTCAATGTCAGAGATCCCTTCAGACTTATAAAGAACAAACCAAATATTTGCAGGATATTAATGAAAATCTACTGGTAGCAAATAAAAGGTTAAGAGAAGATATGGAGGAAAAGGAGGCAGAGTTTCAAAAGGTTTTGATGGTTTCCAGAAATATCCTTAAGGAGAAGTGCGCTATGCAGAAGCAACTTGAGCATTTCAAAGCCCAGGAGAAGGAAAATGACAAAGACAAGGAATTGGCTAGACTTCAACGGCGCTCCCAGGTTCTCAATGACTTGGCTACTTTAGCTGAAGCTTCTAGAAGCTTGTAGATATTTGAAAGTTGTTTTATTTTGAATTTGTAATATGATGTGTGACAGCTGTAGGACACATGTAATGTAAAATCATTTTGTAAGGGATTTGATGTCCCACTTTTGTAGGGGGTCGATCCAAACTTATAGGATCTATGGTTAGCTTTAGATAGAATCTTTTTTGATACAAAAAGGGCTCTCGAGCTAATGAAAATGGGTTGGCAGTTTTGGGGAATCATGCTCGATGGATTGTAAACATCTCTGTATAGCATAAAATCTTTGCAGCTTCAATCAGGTTCTAGTTTTGAATGAAATATAATGATGATTTGTTTCTGTACTTCATGAACTGTTTCTTTCGTAATTCTTTTAGGTATATGGTCACTCACATTCCATTACTCTAATTCTTATCAAAAGAAACAGTTATCTTTAATATTCATACACAGTCACAGTTTCACTTTGTGTTATCAGGATCATAGAATTCTTATTATTGAATGCTGTATTGTAGTTTTATGTTATGTGGTTTCTATGATTTGTCTTGTAGCCCTCATTTGTTTACCAGCCTATCATATATTCTGATTTTCTTGTGAATACCTGTATGTAATTATCTGTAACATATACCAGTGATATTGTATAAACATACCTAAAACTGTATAAACATATGATATCAACCTAGTACCTTATCGTACTGTGAAGATATATTAGCCTTAAGTTTTATACCAGTCTGTCTTCCTGATTTGATTTCATTTGATTTGGTCATTGACAAACTAAGATTTCCTTAAGCTTGGATCCCGTAGTCTAGGTCCAAATTTAGGGATAACATCTTCATTCGACTCAAGACATGGAGTTTCTTGCACAGAGGTTTCCCGCATAGAGCGATTTATTCAACATGGCTCTAATACCACTAAAGAACAGAATAAAAATCCACGATATATTATTAAACAGATAAACATGATACATATATACAGATCAGGAAAAACAGTTACCCACTGGGACGGTTGCTAGAATCGATTTTATTAAGATAACTAAACTAAATAGGTAACTAAACTAAACAAGTCATCCCGAAGGATTTAGTTAACATTTAACATACCGCTGCACCCGATGCCACTAGTCTTTGGACCATCTCAGCAAATACTAGAGCCGAAAGACCATAGGGGAAATGCACCGGTACAAATTCCTATATGTTATCATTCTAACTTTTTGAGCTTAGTTGGGGGTATATTCGTTGTGGCTTTGTTTGGAAGCATTGAAAAAGCAAATCCAGATCTCATGTTCTTTAGTTAAGCTTGTCCTGGTTTCCATTGGTCTTGCTAGCTTTGGCGATAACATGAGCTTCATGTCTTCCATATGTCTGTGTTCGAAAGCAGCTAAGGTAGCACCAACAACATATCCAGATGCAAAGGTAAACAATTTCTCCAACACCAGAAACAACAGGACCAACAGGAGATATCTTCCTTAAACCCTCATCTCCTACTCAAATATTTAATCCTTGCAATGGTTACATTAAAATCTCTTTCCTTTATGGTTGGCCTTAGCGATCTCCTTTTTCAAATGTTATCCTTGCACACGATAAAAAAACAATGATTGGACTGTTACTTGCACATTTGATACCAATTATGTTGTTGAGTGCTTGGAAATCACTGTTGGCTGAGCCCCTGGTTTAATAACTGTGTTCACAATCTAAAATGAATAGTTGATACTGCTAGGAATTAAACTGCTTAGTACTTTCAACAATCTCTTAGGCAATTAAACTGCTTGGTACTTTCAGCAATCCCTTGGCCAGGGACTTAGTTGCTTTGCAACTTTTCCTTGTTTATAATAGTCGTTATGTGTAAAATAAATTTAGATTTAGACATGGTGTAGTTTGATCAACTATGTTTTTATTATTAGCTTTTTTTATCTCAAAGTGGACTTTTAAAATATTTTATCATGTTTAGTATATAATATTATAAATTTAAAAAGCCATCAAGTATTAGCTTATTGGAATAGTTCCTCAACCTTATTTTCGATCCATTAATTATGATTTATCTATTCATCATTAATATATTTACAACTTACAAAGTTACATCTTACACTTAGTAATAGTTGTTATTGACTAATTTTTTTGTAGTGTTGTTATAGTTTTGAATTTTCCAATGTATGGATTTCTAGAAAAAGCCCAAGTTTTACAAATTTTAAAAACATAAAATGACTTAATAATAGTTATTATATTCCTAGTAAATAATTTTTTTTAGGGTTGTTATAGTTTTGAATTTTCCAATGTATGGGTTCCTTAAAAAATCCCAAGTTTTACAAATGTCAAATACATATAATGATCAATGATGTTTACTTTGATTATATTTCTTTGAAGGTTTTTTTGGTTTCCTTTTCAATTAAACATAACTTCACTTTGGATCAAAGCATTTTCTATTTCTCATCTTGGTTTTTTTCTTTCATTTTGATTATTTGTGGTATTCTTATTGAAGCATATTTGAATAAAATAATTAAGTATAAGAAGGGGTTCTTCTTGAATCATACTTGAATAAAATAAATAAGTATAAAAAAAGTTGTTAATTTTTAAGTTTTTTGTTTTAAAGTTTAAAATTTTAAATTTTAAAATAAAGAATTTTTATTTACAATTTACTCTTTTATAGCCTACCTCAAGAGAATAGAGTTGACACTCTTATATGTAAAGGTCAAGGATTATGTTTCATGCACTCTAGTATTAGTTAATGTTATGATCTGAATTACAAATTTCAAATTTGACATTACATTACTAAGTTACTTCAACTTGTATAATAATTTACTTTAATCAGTACAATAATTTGCTTTGTAGACTCTATTTTAATTTATAAATACAAAATCATAATTGCTAATTTATAACTTATTCCACTATGTTCACAAAATCAAATTATTTATTACATGTCTTTTGCAATTTAATTTACAAAATTATTCAATAATCATGACATGTTATGGTGTTTCATGTTAGTAGTTACTTGTTGATTCTATTTTAAATTTTAAATATGTATATTTCAATTTGTCAATCATCAATATACAAGAGTTTTAAACATATTTTGTTGTGTATTAATTGGGGAAGTCATGGAGAGTGAAAGCCCAAAATTGAAGGAGAAAGACACTAGTTCTACTCCACACCCAAATGCAAGCCAAAGCGAAGTTCAACAAATATCAAACCCTAAGAAACCCTTGTTAAAGTTTGTAAACAATATTCTTAAAAACAAGAAAAAGAATAGTGGGGGTTGTGAAGAATGGATGTGCACATTGTGCAACCATGTGTTTCAAGGAACTTACACTAGAGTGTGGCATCATCTTCTATCTCTACTTGGTGATGGGGTTAAGGGTTGCCATGTGGGCTTGAAAAAAGGATGGAGATGACCAAACTTCATATGGTTTCCACTAGTGTTAGTGACACAAATTTGGATAGTGGTCGTCCTTTTAAGGTATAACCTAGACTTGTACCATCCTCCATTGGTAGGAAAGATTCAGTGAAACAAACTCAATTAAACCAACTTGAGTCTAAGGGGGGTTCTACTTCTTAGAGGAGTAAGAGGTCTCATAGTGTTGTTGCTGAACAAGTCTGTAAAATATACAATGTGGTGCAAATGGCTGAAGTTGATGATGCTATAGCTGATTTTTTATGGCAAACATAATTTCATTTAATGCTACTCATTCACCATATTACAAAGAAATGGTGAAAAAAATCATAGTTGCGGGTCCAAGTTGCATACCCTCAGGTTACAACAAAATGAGGGCATCATTGCTAGATAAGGGTGTGATAAGAATGCAGAGACTTATGGGCAACCTCAAACAATCCTGGCTTCATTTAGCCCGTGTTCAATAGTCATGGATGGCTGGACAGACATTCAACAAAGGCCATTGTTGAATGTTATTGTTACATTTCCAGCAGAGCCCTACTTTTTTCAAGCAATTGATTGTAGTGGAAAATTGAAAGATGCTACCTTCATGTTTGAAATTTTGAAGGATGCAATTGAATAGGTTGGTCCCAAGAATGTAGTACATGCAATTACAGATGCAACAAATGTTTAAAGAGTAGTGGGATTGACGATCCAAAGTCGATATAGGCATATCTTTTGGATTCCTTGTTGTGTTCATGCCCTTAATAATGTCCTCAAAGACATTGGAAAAATATCTTGGATTTCATAACTTATCAAATGCGAGGGAAGCACAAATGTTCATTGCAACTACCATGCCTCATTAGAAATCTACATGATAAAATCAAGAAAACATTTTTTGAAATCTACAGTCAAGATATGCCACATGCTTCATTCTTCTAGAACGTATGGTTGAGGTGTATGCATCCTTGCAAGCCATTGTTGTTGCTCAAGAATGGAATGCATGGTCCGAGTCTAAATCAGCTCAAGCAAAGAAGATAAGAGATATGCTTCTTAATGAATATTAGTGGGTTGATGTTACATATTTTGTTTCTTTCACATCCCCAATTGTGGAGTTGATTAGGCATGTAGATTTTGATTCCCCTAGCCTTGGGGGAATATATGAATGTATGGATTGCATGGTGGACAAGGTAAGACACATAATTCGTCAAAGAAACCCCTCTTTGATTTTTTTTCAATAAATACATAAGATAATAGAGAAGAGATGGAGCAAACTCAATACCTCTCTTCACATGGCTGCATATGTCCTTAATCCAAAGTGGTATATGGAGAGACCAAATAGAGTTCTACACATTGATGATGAAGAGGTAAAATATGGGTTTCTTGATTCCATAAGTAAAATGTATACCCTTGATGAAGCAAATGTTATGCGGGAACAATTTATTGATTTTGGTACTTTAAACCCTCTACTTTCACTCAAGATGCAAAGAGGGACAACAAGATTTATGCACAAAAGAATCCCATTGGATGGTGGAGAATATAGGGGAAAGTTTCAGAGCTTTAACATCTTGCCTCACGTTTGCTATCTCAAGTTGCTAGTTCCTCAGTAGTTGAAAAGAATTGGTCCACTTATAGTTTCATCCACTCTGTTAAGAGGAGTAGGATTACCTCTAAAAAAACAAATAAACTAGTTTATGTGCATGGTAGTATTTGACTTTGTTCAAGGAACGACATGTTCTAACCTTTCTCTGACAACACCATATATGATTATACTGTGTGATATATATCCTGAGCCTCCATCCAATTACGTGGTGTGGTGTCTTAGAAACTATTTTGCATGATTTGATATTAAAAGTTAGAAACTATTTTGCATGGTTTGATATTAAAAGTGTTGGAGAGATACCTTAATGTGGATCTATCATCTATGGAAGATGCTGTGAACTTTCAATGATGAACACAATAATAACAACTATTAAATTGATCTATAAGGTGATGTTTTCAAAGCTAATTAAGTAGAGATGCTAGAAGGTTACGTGTTACAGATCAGAGATTAAACAAGGTAGCTATAAAACTTACTATAGTTAACCTAAAAACAACAACTTACTACAGTTAAACAACAGACAGAGATATTGGTTCTTATATAAATTTGACAACAGGGTAAACTAATACAGAAATAAAACTATCTACAAAAATACAGATGACGAGTCAACCTTAGAGATTTTGATCCACAGAAAGCGAGAAGATTAAATACTTTAAAATAGTTCTACGCTACTGAGCAAAATTGTGCCCAGAAGGCGGAAATAGAAGTGACAACTTACTCATCTCAAACTAGACCATTGCTCAATAGCTCAAAAAAAACTGTTTTCCCTGCCTCTGACGTTAAACACATGGATGCCACAAGAAATACTAAACATTAGTTGCAGATTACCATAAGAAATTTGTCTAATTATTTAGAAGAATAAAGCTAGGAAACAAAAACAAATGATTGTTTCTCAAGTTCTCCATTTTTACAATCCTCTATAAAGTAGCCAACAGTTCTATGTTTGCTGGTCATCCTATGGTTTGGAAGTAAACTGCACTTTTACCCAATCAAATGGCTGCAAAATCTAAACAAGCAAGTCAATTATAATGCCTTGATCAAAATAGGCATAATTATACTCTACCAATTTTACTTAAAGCCAAAATGTCGAAATCCATGACATTAACTGTTAACATGTATTTGTAGCTAACAATTCACTTGATACGTTTTTGAAACACAATGAACGGTGCCTGTGAATTTAATATGCCTTTCAACTAATGCAGGAAGCATTAAAAATTAACAAATGCATGCATACATGTTCAAGGTTGAGGGCAATCCAATTTCATAAATTTCACTCTAATAAAAATGTTAAAATCCGAGAATATCAACAAAATTAAATTTCACATCTTGAAAACAAAGATATTGAAAAAGCCAGGTCACTTCCTTTCAATGTAGATTTAAGAATCCAAGAATATCAACAAAATTAAATTTCACATCTTGAAAACAAAGATATTCGAAAAGCCAGGTCACTTTCAATGTGGATTTAAGAGATTAATATTACCAATACATGCATACATGTTCAAGGTTGAGGGAAATCCAAGTTCACAAATAATTTTGAGAAAAAGTTAGAATCCAATAATATCAGCAAAATTAAATCTCGTATCATGAAAACAAGATATTCACTTTCAGGTAAAGAAAGCCAGGTCACTTCCATTTAATGTGGATTTAAGAATTCAAATTACCATACTTGCCTCTTCAAACTAAAACATAACTGGCAAATCACTTTCCAGCTACAGAGTCTCAGAACAAAATATGTGCTTGGAAGTTCTTTAGGAGAGCATAACCCAACCACCTAGACCTCTGCGTAAACAACCAAGTGTTTGACAGTTCTTTAGGAGAGCAACCTGATTGCATGCTGTATATTCACCATCTTTAGTTTGCCTTTATGTTTCTCTGGATTTTCATTCCTCTCAAGGATGGTGATCCCTCCCTCCAAAAATAATATCTTCTTCTTGGAAGCAACCACACTGTCTTCAATGGGTATGAAAATATGTCCGTTCTTTCTTTCTTTTAGCATCCACTACCAAGTGTTGAAATGGTTAGACCAATACAAACAAAAACTTGGAATTGAGCTGGCAAGGCTTAAAATACCATAGTAAATATTTTTGCAATCATTCCACCTATCATCGCCCAAAATCATACCCTCTTTCCTTTTGTTGTTTTAGTCGACTCTACTTTAGACCAATCTTTGCTGACAATAACAGATTGCGTCAACCAACACTTAATATCCAAAATAAATTCTTTCATCTTACCACTTTAATCATTTCTCTCAAATAGCATTATGCCCTTCTAAGATCCCAAAATAATGTTTGGTAGGAATCTTTGCCTGATATCTGTTTAACTGTCTATGGTAATAGAGCGCAATCCTCACCTAGGTTCATTTAAGATCTTCCATTAACCCTGGCACATTTTAGACCCTGTCGCTCCTGATATATTTTAACATGGGTAAATATCCATTCATTCATGATAATGTTACACCCTGTACTCACCCAAGTATTTTTAAGGTATTTTATTAGCCCTTCCATCTCTGGCACCCCCTATCTGACACAGTTAGTAATAATTTATTCATGATATATTTTAACATTGGTAAATATCCATTCATTCATGATAATATTACACCTTGTACTCACCCAAGTCTTTTTAAGGCATTTTATTAGCCCATCCATCTCTCGTACCCCCTGTTTGACACAGTTAATTATAATTTATTATAAGTAGGGGATGAAGGTGTTTTATTATCCCTTCCATCTCTGGCACCCCCTGTCCAACACAGTTAGTAATAATTTATTTCTGATATATTTTAACATCGGTAAATATACATTCATCCATGATAATATTACACCTTTTACTCACCCAAGTCTTTTTAAGGCATTTTATTAGCCCTTCCATCTCTGGCACCCCCTGTTTGACACAGTTAACTATAATTTATTATAAGTAGGGGATAAATATTCAGGCCCATAATAAGTAGAATGAAAAACATTAACAATAATTTTACTAGGCATTATAAAATCACCAATTGTTTTATCTTTTCTCCACAATTGTTTTATCTATCTCCTTCCTATGTTGTATGCCATGCTTGTTAATCACATTGGGCTATGAAGACTTCTCTATACTAGAAGATCCCATTTTATAACCAACAGACTCGTAAGTGTTTCATTAGAATTTTCTAGGAATCTAAAGTGTAGGGTTTCACAGTTTTTTAGCATATGCATTAAAGAATGAAGCCTAGTCACTTAAAAACTTTTCACGGGTAAAATTTTATATGGTCTAACCCAATTACCAATAATGTCCAAACCATATTGGTGAATTTGACTATAGCTACCAAAACAAGGTTTATCATTAAGATTGGACACCCAGTTTAGGGAACTACCAATGTTTTTTCTTTTTTCCTTTTGTGCATTTCTTAGCATATTGGACTGAAGAGTTTAGAGCCAAGTGTCTTAGGGATCTTATTTTAGAGAAGGCATATTAAGATTCTTCTTCCATTTTTATGATTGCGCTAGGAAGGTACATTGAAGATTAGTCTAAGGGATTAGCTTAACTAGTTGTAACCAATATTACTGTGCATTTAGCTAGTTCCGTGCCTTGTTCAAATCTTCCTAGGTTAGGTGCACTAGTCTACACTGATGGGTTTAATAGAAATGCCATCCACTAGTGTAAAGAAGCATCTCTTTGGTTTTCTTGAAAAAAGAGTACATTCTTATTAAATAAAAAATACATTAAAGGGAAAACAGCCTGCTGCCCAAAATGATAAAAGCCTCCAAAACCTTCACGATGCTCAAAAAAATCCAAAATAACCTACCTACAACTCAATAGTTGAGACTTCCTAGACCTGACCTCAATCTCTATCTCTATCGGTTAAATTTATACAAATCTCCAATATATAATTCTAAAATCTTCACTCTACCCAATTCAGGCTCCAACCTAGCTGAATAATACTTTTTCTTCAATGTTTTCAACTCCGTTTTCAATACATTCAATCAAAAAATAAAGCTCTTTACAGTCAAGCATTTGGAGACCTAGTATTTAACACATTCGAGTGTGCTCATATTGAGATATTCAAAACCATTACGCTTCAGTGGATTATGTGATATATGTAATTTACTCCATTGCAGCAAGATTCAAATTCGATTATGAATCGGGTACAGAAGAAATACATAATAAAAGAATCCAGTGCAACTCCAATATGGAAGTATACATCTGAATTATCTGGAAATATGTATTTTTTTTTAAATTTTAGAAAAAATTCAGCCTCACGACTTCCCAATAAATTAGAAAATACAATGCTTTCCTTGAAAATTTGACGACTTAATTATATTAACAAGTGTTTTTAAGATTTGTTAAATATTTTCGAAGTTTTTGGGCAGTTTTTTGGATTTATGAATCAACCGATATCAAATACATAAAGTACAACAATCAAAAGTAAGCTGAGTGTACCATATCCATACTGTATGGAAATTTTGTTGTTTTCCTACCATTGCCAAATTCCGGTACAACAAAGGCCATTACTACCAAATATTGCCCTAATATGATCTACTCTTTATCTATTGAAAGGAGAGTTTGGCACTTGTCACCTAGACTTAACAATGCTTTTAGACTCGTCATATATTTTCCCTTAGACTCGTCATATATTTTCACAAGCTAAGTGGGAGGCCAGAAACTACTACTATGTGACATAGATATCCCTTCTTATGACATAGATATCCCTTCTTAAATCTATATTTCCTTTGAGGTTGGGATTTTTGGACCGGCTATGTTAGTGATTTTGTTGGTTTTTTAGGTCTCTTGTCTTTTGCAGATGATCTTTATATTCACAGCCTCCCTATATACAAACTCGCCATACCCTCCCATTCATCTCCTTGACCTTAAGCAGGAGTTAAGCCCATTATTAAGGAAAACACCTACAGGATCTCCATCCAAACATTTTGGACTGCACTGTCTAAGCCTCTAAATACGAAGTTGGCATTTTACTTTGGGCATTTCAATTTTCTAATGGTCTCAGCATCCATCCTAACTACATTCACCACCATCTGCCATATGGACATAGTTTTCCTCTCGGTCATTGTAGGTTATATTCTCACTAGTTGAGACTAGAGATTAACGATCACATGTTCAACGTGAGGAACACAATGCAAGCTCCTATATTTATAGGAGAGGGGGCAAGGAAGAATATTTTATCTTTTTATGCTCAACTTATAATGAGTTCTGCAGGCTCCTATATTTATAGGAGAGGGGAAAGGAAGAATATTTTATCTTTTATGCTCAACTTATAATGAGATCGGAGGGAGATATTACTGCCATTTTAGAAACTATAGAGGATGTTTATTTGTCTTATTCATATATCATGGTCAAAAGTGTTTTTCCCTATTCCTAGAGACATGGATAAGTTTAACCATCACTTGCTTCAAAGCTCTCATGTTCCAACTACTGGGATCACCTATTTCTTGTTCCCTATTATGAATAATAGTAGAATGAATCGGCCTAAAGCTATGGTAGATAAACAAGATGACAACGTAGACCCACCAAACACTTCCCTTTACATGGCAATTGCTCGGCATATGTCCCATTCTAATGGATTAATTCACGGTGTATTACCAGATGGTTCCCTTTACATGTCAATTGCTCGGCATCTGTGGTAATTTCTTGGCATCTGTCCCATTCTAATGGATTAATTCATGGTGTAATACCAGATGTTCCAGTAAGGTTCATATTCATCCCACGAAGGCTCAAATTTCCCAGCACCACATTCACTCGTGTGATGGTATCCTATGCAAGCAATTTTTTAACTTTTGTTCAAGCCACGTGTAGGCCTTAAGTGACTATGGTGAAATAGATACCCCACTTGTGGTTTCTTAGATACAGGTTGATGGAATCTCTATTGCACTGTCACAATTGGGGTGGAATGGGGATAATCAAAACTTATATGTAAACCTAGTCATGTGCCCTGAATGAGTTATCAAAGTATTGGAAAGAAGGGAGGGTTGGAAGATGCGCCTTTGTAACTATGTCATTCACAGAGCTCCCTTGGGTAAGGAGTCATAGTAGGTCATGAATCTATAAACCCATGTTGTCACTCCTATTGTAATTAAATCTAAAGGGACCTTTGTTTCTCAAAGTGTTTGCAAGGCCTGGGAGGTTGTTCAGACTTTTCTAAATTGGAAAGATCTAGGATTCACATTTGGCATGTCTATCAACAATCACTCAATAAGGTCATCATCTATCCTCTTAAATGAAGGAAAGATTAACAAGGTGATCATCTACCCTCTTAAATGAAGGCAAGATCGTGGCTAATTACCTTGGTTCTCGGCCTTGAGATTCTTTAAAAAAATAATTAACATTATTCAATACCTCTTCACTTCTCAATTAACAAAAAAAATGGTGCAACAATGTTTCATTAATCCTAAGCAAATGGAAAAGTTCTAATTGTGCAGAGAATACATTTGTATGTGCTAATATTTCATTGTAAGTGACCATACATGTCCAAAAGGTGAAGTTAGGCATGATGCATCTATGCCAACTCCTAGAGTATTGGAAAAGGGGTACCATGCACCAGAAATAAGAGACCTCCTACTAACTTGGTCGACCCTTCTATTTGTTCTTGACAAACTCATCATAGCAAAGGAAGGCTGAGATACAAAGTTGGTAGAGTAGCATGAGAGAGGAGAGACCATCACCAAAACTCAGCATAGCCTTCCAAACATGGCTATTGAATGATAACTTTCTAACCCCTTGCACTTCCAAACTTGCTATGCCTTAACGACATCTTTTCTACTGAGATTGAATATTTCTGTTATTTGGCCAAGTGGCTCTATGAGGATATTTAATTTAAATGATTATGGCCAAGTGGCTTGATGAGAAAATTCTAATAAGATTATTATAGCCAAGAGGAAATATCTTTATACGAGATGATCTGAGTCCATTTTGGTAGCTTTAATGGCTTTTAAGTCTACTATTTTTATCATGTGTTACTCAAATGACCCATTTTTTTTAAAACTTGCACTATTTCTATATGTTTTGTATATATTCGGAAGCATTTTTTTACAAAATTGAAATTTGATGGATAACAAAAATTTATTAATTACATAAAAAAACAACATTACTGCTCTTAATGATAGAAGGTCATCACAAGAACTTTCCAAAACCAACGGACTTAGGATTTATGCAAGGAAACCTTCAAAATGCAAAGGGAGGAGGATAGCCAATAGGTTTTGGTATAATTTACGGAGTTCCAAACAAAACAAGTTATACTAGGAGACTTTTAGAATGATCTTGATCAGAGGAATGAGAGACTAAAAGTTAAAAGCAATGAGGTGCTATCGTCCGAGTGCAACAAGCTACTTTTAACTCCAACATTCATGTATGCTATGTGGGCCATCATCTTAAGCACTTGTACCTTGTAAGGCATCAAATGGTGGAGGTGCCATCATTCCACATACAAATCAATGAGTTGGTAATGGGGAGGTGGAGGGAAGGTTAGGGGTGATTTTGTCACACAGCACTCTATATCCAACTAAAATTCCTTGTACCAATATATCTAGCTTGAATTCGAAAAGGGTTGGTTAAACCTTATGTATAATTAGCAAGCCTAATCTAAGAAACAACCTTTACTAGTGCACTTGACGATTCACCTTTTGAGATTTTTAAATTCACAAATGGTTTGAGGAATTCTTTGGGCCAAACAACCAATGAGTTCATCACCATTGATTCAAGTTCGACCACATCAAAGAAAAATGATATCTTTGTCCTTTGTCCATTCTACCAAGGATGCTGCAAAAACCAAGGTAAAATTAGAGAATCAACAACAGGCTTCTCTTGGGCATGCCTTGTGAAATCCCAAGGGGATAATACACATTGATGACTGATCAAACTTTTCACAAGCATGCAAGATTTGCAAAAAAAATATATGATTGGCCACCTAACCAGAGGGCACAAGTAAAGTTGTTTTGTGTTTAATGTCTGAGGTTGCATGCATCAAATAATCTATGCTTATGATAAATTGCCTGTCGTTGGTTGTGGACCAGTACAGAGCATGGCAGCAAGTGACACCCATGTCTTCCCAATATAATGGCTGTAACCGAAAATCAGTTTCCTAAACTTGCACTAAAAGAATGCGTAGAACAGGGAAGAACCATTGAAATATGCAGTTCAATGGATATCAATATGTTGAACTCTTCATCTTTGTGAAGAACGACTGCTATAACTATGAATGCCTGCACCAAAAATTCTATTGCTGGAACATAATCATTGTCTCCAAAAAATCAATGCAACAACCTCAACAATACACAGGAATTAAAACAACAGATAAGCAGTATCATTAGTGAAGGCAGTACGAAAATTTTGATATTTTAAAACAATTCCCATTAAGAACCTTGAAAAGAAGCAGTGAAGTACAATAAATATCATCATGGAAAAAGAGCACAAATTTGGTCATTTCATGCCACAAAGAGGTTCAGAAGTTCAATAAATATCATCATGGAAGAAGAGCACAATTCTGGTCATTTCATGCCACAAAGAAGTTCAGAAGTTCAGGTGCAACATGCCCATGTCTATAAATTCGCCCCTGAGGCTTCAATCCTTCTTGTTCTCTAATTCCCGGTTGCAAGCAATTTCACTTTCAGGATTGATTTATCTTTCTCCATTCTCGAGAAGTGAAACGGTCATAATTTCACTCATCTTTTAGTTCAGGGAGGAAAAAGCAGTGAGCTCAAGAACGGAAACTCATCTTTGTGTCAACTGTTAGTTCAAGGAGGAAAAACAGTGAGTTCGAGAACGGAAAAGCAGTGAGTACAGGGATAGAAAAGAGAAGTTTGTTAGTTCAGGAATCAAGAGAGAAAAGCAGTGATTTCAGGAATGGAAAAGCAATTTTCCACATCTGCAAAGGAGAGGAAAGAGCGCTTGTTCTGTCCGATGAAGAGAAAAGCAGTCGGTTCAAAGAGGAAAGAGATTTTGTTCTACCCACCGACGAGAAAAGTAGTTGGTTGAGGGTGGAAAAAGTGCTTTTATGTCCGTTAGAAAGAAAAAGCAGTCGGTTTACAGAAGGGGAAGTTGAATGCCGTTGAAGGAAGCGGAAGTGGGAGAAGTGCCTCTTCTTGACGGAATCGTCTATATATATCCTAATCTTACATAGTTTCGGAATATTTTCCTCTTCGTAGTCCTCATCCTTTATTTACTGTTTGTTGTGTGCTGTGTGGAAGGGCTTCCTGTATATCGTAGTCCTAATTCTTTATTTATTGTTGCTACTTCCTGAGTTGAGTCTGTATGTGATAGCGGAGGAAGGTGGAGTGTACTGTACTAGAGGTGAATTGGTTTCAAAAATCTATTCAGCTCTGCTTTTAAAGGATCATAATGGTATGTTTCACTCGATAACAGTATGTATCACTGCTGGATTCTTGTTTTAATTCATATACTAATTCATTTAAAAACCACTCTGCAGAACCATAGATACTAATTTCCTCTTTATATCACTCTGCTTCCTCTATCCTCTGTATATCACTCTGCCCCCTCTAAATTCAGTAGTAATATGTGAACCTTTACTCTTTCAGTAATAATATGCCATGGCAACCTTTGATCTCAAACCAGAGTAATATGAGAACCTGCGATAGATTCTTCATACATGTGGATTAGATATGTTAATGAATTTTTATTTCATACGTGTGGATTACATATGATGATGAATTTTTATTCAAGAGCATAGTTTAAGTATTTTTTTAGGGCTCGAAATATTTCTTTAAACTCGTCGTTTACATCTTTATTGAAATTGCACCCGGTGGTTGCTATTTGTCTCCCTTTACCTCACAGAAAGCCAACCGTACAAGAAATGGCATCGGCCCACCAGATAATCCAGGCATGTGATGAAATGAATATGAAGAATATCAGAGTGAAATGGCATCGGCCCACTAGATAATCCAGCCATGTGATGAAATGAATATGAAGAATATCAGAGTGAAATGGAATCTGATGAAATGAATATTAAAAATATAAAAGAGAAGGAGACTGATGTCGCAGTCTTTTCTCAGCTGCTCCTGAATGAGTGACGAGTCGTTCCTATGTCATCCTTATACGCTTTGAATGCATATGTTATGTCATGGATTTATGGTTTAGGTATTTTTTTAAACTTGGATGGCTTTTATGGTTTAGGTATTCTTTTAAACTGGGATTAGTTTAGGGGAGTTGGGGGGAAGGGGAGGTGAAGGAAAAGGGCGGGAGGGG
>LPNX010483211.1:11213-26940 GCA_001517045.1 Pseudotsuga menziesii
TTAACTCCTGGTATGTTCAACCATATTATGAAGCATTCAACAAGCTTACTTATATGTGAGTTTTCTTTGACGTTAGGTTCCACATGCAAAGAAGCATGGCATACTCAAAACTATAGCATGAAGCTTAAGAACGTTAGATTTTCTTTTGTATTTGTATGGACTATTGAGTGTTCAATATGGTGTGATGCTTAATATTTATGTATATAAGTAGACTGTCACTTGTTAGTGTATTATATTANTGTATGTGTTTCTGACAGGAACCCATATGGGCCATATGGACGATAGGTACCATTATTTTTCTCTTACGTTCAACCCATGGATTTGGCAAGAGAAGTTGCAAGATCAAGTAATTAATTAGCATGAAATATTCCATAACTTCATATTTTCAGGACCCCAAACTGCNAATGCTAACTGAATCTCCCCAAATTTGTCTAAAAACAATATCTTTACTTGATATAGGCTAACAACAATGTATACATTGCTGAAGTTGTAAACCTCTCTAAAACTAAAGACGTTATGTTCTATATTAGCAGTAGTTGTCAACTTGTCGTCTTTATCTAGATTGGGTATATGAGAATAATATTATGGGTATTATGGGTTTCAAGATATCGTTTATGTTTATATCATAACATCTTTTAAGTTGCAGTGTTCACTTTTTCAGAATATGGATTCTCTGAAAAGTTGTAGTTTGCTTGTGCAGACTTTTAGAACCAACCATGGTGTTCCATCATCGGAAAGAAAAACAAACAAAAGGACCAGTACATATATTCCTTCCACTGACCCAACCATCTCACAGAGAAACATTCATAACATTTCTAGCGAAATTGTGCATGCTTTTTGCATGCAAAATTTGTTGCAGAATCTCTCCAAGAAGTGGAGAATCTTCTGCATGGTTTTTTTCTATATAGAGTTCTCGTAGGGATTTTTTGTGGATTTAGTCTGCGACAGTGAAAACTGTAATGCATATTTCCTACTAATATCGCAAGGATATTAATGAACACTAACCAATGTTATTGTTGTGCCCACAAATATCGATAGAAAATTAATGAACTCTAATGGAAATCATTGTTGTGGGAATTAACACAGGGATGAGCTGCCCTGTTTTAGTGATAAAATGGAGCACCTACATTCTTTGTTTAGATGGGTGAATCATGTTTTCCGAGCTCATGATGATGTGGGAGTGTGTTAAGTATAATATATGAATTAGTTGTACTAACTAAGAAGTTGTAAAATATTACATATACTTGTTTTTATTGTTCAGTTACATATGTTTGAACTTGTTTTTGTTTTTATGGTTAATATACATAAGACTTAAGCAAATCTATGTTGTTTTAATAAATAAAGAAAAATGTTAGAAATCAATACAAATCATTGGTGTGGGGATTTTCAGTGTTAAACTAAGTGCCCTCGAGTATTGGGGATTTTCTAGGCCTCTTTATCTTTGAACTTATTGGCTGTAATGGGTACCTTGTGTTAATTTCATGCTTAACTGTGAGCCAATACACATACAATTGATTCCACTAGTTTTTTTTACAGTAAATCAAACTTTGTTTCACTGGACCATACCTTGAATTGTTTCAACAAGCTATTTATCAATGCTTGTTGTGCTCATTGCTGAAAAAAACCTCTTAACAAAACAAATATTCTTCTTGTATATTAAGTTGCAGGGTGCTAGCTCAAAGGTAGAATATGAAGTTTGGTGGTTCCATTCCCTATCATAAATAGTTGCATTCTATCACTATTACATAAAGAGGGTATTATGCCAATATGTGAGACAATATTTGTGTAAATTGTGTCAACAAAAACAATTTGTATATTGTCTTATGTAAGGTTTTTAAACGAATGTCTTGACTATTATCTTTAATTTTGTATCCATTATTCACATCTACAAAATGCCATTTTAATTTAATAATCCATTTACTATTAAAAAGAATATGTTTTTATATCATCCACTTGAATCTACATAAAGTTCAACTTAAAAAAACACTACTCCTAAGAGCCATGCCTTTTGTTTCAAAAATGAATTTTGATAATAAGGAAAATTATTTATTATTTATTTCTCTCATTTTTAGTTGATGTTTTAAATGCATCAATGAAGGGCACGTAGATCCAATCTATTTTGAAAGATGGTTATAGTGTATAGAGGCTAATAACTTGATATACAAACTAGTTTTGAACTTTTCCCTAACTTAAAGTTAGTAAATATTTTTATTTTAAATTTGGAATATAGAATATTAAAATAAGAATAATAGAAAAAAAATAAAATTATTACATGTTAAAAATGATAATTTTACTATAACATAAAATATTTTTTTTCTATAAAATATTTTTTTTCTTTAACTTTTTTATTCAACTCTATGTACCATAACATGTTCAGCTCCCCTTAATATTTTACTATTATATATATCACAATTATATTTATGTATACTAAATTAATACATTATATTTATGTTTTTAAAATAAATATATTTTATTTTTTTATTATAAAATAAGATTTGATTTATTTTTATTTTTTATTTATATAATAAAATTATAACTGAGTAGATAATAAGATTAATCAGCCTTGTCAAAAGTATTATTTAAGATTTTGGATTTCCTTAAACTAATTAACAAGATTATTCCAAATATAAGAGTCATTTCATAATCTGTGTATCTTGTTATCTGCTTCAATTAAATTTTCGTATCTTGTCAAAATTGAACACCATTGTCAAAAACAACACTTTTACAACCCATTGGTTGGTGAAACAGTGAAAAGTCCATAAGTATTTAATAATGTAATTTCCTTTCACATTATGAAAAAAATACTAACCATTTGGAAAAAACTTGCACGATCTCCAACGTCCTGCCATGTATCCGTGTAAGATTTGCAACGTCAACTATGTATACATGTAAGCGACTAAATTTATTGGCATACTTCATTTTCCACATATGTCTGACGATACAGAACTTCTTTGTCTACCTTCTTAACTTGTTACGAATTTGTCATTAACACTATCCTTAAACCCTACAGCTATAGATTCTTTTTTAATTCCACTGGTTCACCACATCTATTGGTATAACAGTCCACATCAGCCTAGTATGCAAATATACTTCAAGAATTACGGTACGGGAAGACGAGGAATTGGAACAGCAAAGAGTGGATGTGCCCTTGTTACTGTAAGTCCGTGATTTTCTTCAGACATGTCCAATTTAGATTCATTCATGCACTCATCTGGGAGCCGCCAATTGAAGCACTGTAAGAGCTGCGCCACACCGAACTCTACAAGCAACATTCCCAATTGCTGTCCGGGACATGCTCTCCTGCCTGCTCCGAACGGAATCCACTCTAAGTTTTGCACTTTTGCCTCTAGGAACCCTGCTTCCATGAATCTCTCCGGCTTGAAACTTTCAGCATCTTCCCACAACTTCGGGTCCCTTCCAATTGCCCATAAGTTGAACACAAGCCGAGTTCCCCGGGGAAATTCATAGCCCAACACACTGCAATCCTCCATAGATAAATGGGTAACGGAAAGCGGTCCGGGCGGGTGGAGTCTCAGCGTTTCTTTCACCACGGCTTGTAAATAAATGAGAGAAGGTAGATCAGATTCTTGTACCATACGCTTCAATCCAACTACATGTTCCAGCTCGTTCTGAAGCTTCTTCAGCACTTGAGGGTTTATCAGCACTTCGGACATTGCCCACTCTATGGTTGCAGCCGACGCGGCCGAACCAGCGGCTAACATATCCTGCCAACAAAACAAATCCAAAACAATGTCAAGATTATCACCGTATCATATTTGATTTATAGCGCGAATCATCGCAGAGATTATCACCATAACATATTTGATTTAAGCCATTGACATGAAATTTAATTATAAGATAGAGATTAATCTATACAAAGAGCACATATTTTATATTGTCTCGCGTAATTTGGAACTGATCCATATCTTCATCGACAGACGCAGCAAGCAAAACATCCACAAGATCGGGCATGACGTTGTGGTTTTTCTGCGGCGAAACGTGTTCCTCTACTATTTTGTCGAGCAAGTCATCTTGTATCCTATGTATGTTCTTCAATCGACGGTTCAGACCTTGAAGATCCATCCAGCCCAAGTATGGGATGTAATCTCCGATGTTAAAAGAACCTGCCAATATATGTGTTTCTTTGATCATTGAATTGATCTTCATGCCAGCAATTAAGTCTCAGTCAGAATACTTTTTACCGAAGGTCATCCTGCAGATTACATCAATCCCAAAGGCTGACACGATCTTGCTAAGGTTTACAGGAAGATAGCCTCCACCATCTGAATTAATAGCACGAATCATCGCAGAGACTTCTTGATCTCTAATGAGGCGGAAGGAATCTATGCGCCTGAAGCTGAGCAACTGTGAAACGAAGAATTTACGCATTAGCTTCCAGTAACGACCATACGAAGAAAATATAACGTCAGAAGAATTATACCACAAGTACTTAGTGGCTGTTGTTTGAGGTCTGCCGGCGAAAACTATATCATGAGTCTTGAGAAACTCCTTGGCCATTTCTGGAGAGGAGACGACTAATGTGAGAGCCGAGCCGAGGCGTAAAGACATGAGAGGCCCGTATTTAAGAGAGAGCTCTGCCAACACTCTGTGTGGAAGCTCTCCGGCCAGCATATGAAGGTTTCCAATAATCGGAAATGGAAACGGTCCCGGAGGAGACCTCAATTTTCTTCCCCGAAAGAAGAAAGCCAATGCCGCCACCAACGCAAGAAGAAGAAGAAAAGCAGTAGTACTGGTCGCGAGTTTCATATCAAACTCTAAGCCACACTGAACTGCCTGGTCAGAACCCATCTTGTTCGGCATTGTTACACTTCACAAGCTCCTGAGATCCTGAATTTATAATATACACATAAACGTGATACTGTATGCATTAATAAGTGATACACATAAACGTGATACTTTCAAAAAAAATAGCAATAGAAATTCAATACTAACCACCAATGGGTTGGCTCCACTTTGCTACAAGTGCATAATGTGTGCTATCGCACAATTATATTAAAACAAATATATTAAAATTACTAAATATAATTCTAGTTATATCATTAATTTAATATAAATATATATATTTATCATTTGTTATCTGAATAATGAACTTTTAATTTTATTAAAAGTATTGGTAATCAAGGATTGGCTCACGGCTTTTTTAGTTTATTTATTTTTTATTGGAAACTCGGTCATTACTTACGATGGAGCCTTTCAATTTACAACATCTCAAGGTTTATTACTAGGGTTACCATTGGAATATTGGAGCAAAGACATTCTCAAGTGGTAATATTTATTGTATTACAAGACATGTTGTGGAAAGGGGGTTTAGTTTAAGTGGATATCAGGGATGGAAATTGAAATAGTAAGAAGGGATTCTGTTTTGATTCAAGGATTGGATTTATGGAGGTTTCTACTTAGATGTGTAAAAATCCATGCAAAAGGATACTTTGGAATCACTGCTTAATTAAGATATCAACTTGGCCAGGGGCTGTAAGTTCCGGCTACAGAAAAAGAAAACAACTACCCATGTGAAGTGCTTGAAAAGTCAAAAGAAGTGCACTCTCCTATGGGATTGATACTGCATAAGGAAGTGTCGAGCGAGGAGACTCTGAGTATCATGGCATACTCTAAAAATAAGGTAAGAATTTTGTCTCTATATGGAATTTTTGTTATACGGATAATAAGTAAATCCATTTAGAGATTCAACATATCCTAGAAAGAGTTTTAGAACCTCCTCTGAATTTCGTAATTCGTCGCAATTAATTAAACATAATTTTCATCTCTTTCAACTTTAATACTCTACTGGTCACTGCGTTAAACTTTTGTCTAACTTTAATGCTCTGTTGGTCACTGCTTCGAAAACATTAACGACAGAGTGATGCGTATTGGTGCGCAGATTCTGGAAACTAATATTGTCAAGAAGGATCACCCTATTCAGTGCACTTCAGGGGTGATTGCATGCGTGCATAAATGCGGTGAGGGAGTCCAAATGAATTGGTCCCTCTTCTTGTTGAACCAACTGATTGAGGATGCGATCGCAGTTCAGGCCAGGGAGAGGCCCTTCACTTATAGTTGGCTATTGATCTTAATTGCATTGGTAGCTTGGATGGATCCAGAGGATTACCAAAGAATGATGGTTGAAGCTGTTGAGGTGTGCAAAAATGCACGATTTCAAAAATTGTGGTGGGTAGAGGAGCCTGGTCGACAAGCTGATTGCGCAATCCACTTTTGGGTCTATAGGGAGGCATTACAAGAAGCAGTGGTTAAAGCTCCAAGATTATCAGACACGACAACGGTGAAATATCAGGGAATTATGTGGTTCACCATCAAGCTGCATACTATTCATATCTAGGCTAGGAACGACACTAACAACAATGGATTCCAATGGGCTATAAGCTGACATATGAAGAATTGGATACAGTAGTCCGGGATTGGTCTGTCGACTAACACAAACCAGTAAGCGTAGAAGAAGTATCAACAGGGCCACCAACAGATGCCCCTAAAGAGCTTGTGTGCAAGGAGTAGAGTCATCATGATTTGAACAGAGAATCCTCAACATAAACTACTGTGTACCTAGAGGCACAACGTGTCTTTAAGGAAATAAGGATGAAGAGGAAAATGGACCAGGACACCAATAGTAGTACCATATTCGCGTTGGAAGCACAATTACAAAGGCTCATTAAGGTCATCATGGACTCATCTTACATTGGCACAAAAGAAATGCGGAGGTAGTCGATGGAAGGAATGCATAGTGCTCTGTTCGAAGGCGACACGACATGACATCTTCCAAAAGTAATATAATTTCCCATCTGAATTTTTATGTTTTTTTAATTTTTTAGTCTTTTTCATATTGAAAAGCTTGAAAAAGAATAAAATTACTTATAGTACAAAACTAGGAGGAACGAGTGTCGTGAACAAACAAACTAGTTCCAAGCAGTGGAACATACCTACGATTAATGAAAGGAAGCACATGCAGGATAAGGACACTCGGGGGAATGTCTCCTACGTGTAAGGGATAATCAAGATGTAAAAGATATATAAGAGTCTCTACTTGGATGGAATTGAGGCAATCTTAGGCTATATGGATGATAAAACTGAAGATGGGAGCCGACATAAAGCTCAATACGACAAGCAGACGCATGAAAATGCATTTACAACTTGATATAAATGGGATTCCCTGTGGGAGATGGCCAGTATAAAGTTCAAGAAAGAATATGTGGTTCTTGATTGAAGAAATTACATGACTATAAGGGACTCCTAGACCTAAGGGAGGAATCACAAGATGGGTACCAAATGGAAAAGTGAGATCTAACTAGGGAGTCCATGAATAGAAAGGCTCTACCACTTATGTAATGTCACTTCTAGTAGTAGTGTGAGGCTCTGTAACATTACAAAGTGGGTCTATTCCTATGGTTAAGTGACATGGTCATAGGATGATGCATGATGCATACAAAAAAGTGATCCTATCCTATATGCCAGTTCAAAAATATACCTGTCATAGACACGAACGGGTCAAGACCTTGGAGATATTGGAAAAATATGGACCTTACATGACAATATTATTTCTCCAAAATAGCTTGAAACAAACAGTAAAAATTTCAATATATAGGATATAGGGAGGATTGATCATGACAACTGCATTCAAAAAAAACAATGCGGTGGGTGATGGGACATAAGAAGGAATGTAAGGTGGATACCCAACGTTCACGTATCCACTACCACCCCTGTGAAAATGAATACTGGTGTTAAGACCGGGTGAAGGAAGTGAAAATCCTCCCACAAATAGAGTAGAGGGTGGAATATGACCACTCTCGAGTCTATGAGAGAGGTAGGGAGCTGTGGTGCCCCCCAGTCCAACACCAGGGTTTGCACTAGCACCTGGAGTGGGTCACGGGATACTAGTAGTGATATCAGGCATGTTGAACATAAAACAACCCAAACTCAAGAAAACATAAATATACTCAAGTAACCGTGATCCCTAAATACAACTAGAGCATAAAGAGCACACCCCTATGAAAATCTAAGTCAGATACAAACAAGCCAAGATGGAGGATAAATGAGCTCCTGAATGCAGCAGGCCTGTCTCACCTAGGAGAGGCCCAAAACTCCCATACACTACAACTGGAGGTGTGTAGCCAATTATAGTGTCCCTCAACTTCAACGCTTAAAGTGATTGTCCTGTCCGACCCCTGCCTGGCCATGACACTCACATAATAACCTCTCCAAGTACACCCTCCGATACCTAGGTAAGGAAACTAAGGCAACCCCAATATAACCAATGCCCAGGAATACAGTCATAGGAAGGATCTACCGCATGGGAAGGGTAGCAAATCCTGAAGCTTGAAAGCACCAAAGGTACCTAAAAATCCCCCAGATAGGAATAAGATCTTGGAAATATATCTAATGCTGCACAAAGAGAGGAAAGGGGATATCCCCACCACAAATGTGTACGTTTCCTCGTGCGTATCTCCTATGTAAGAGGATCCTCCTGAGAACACTAATTATACCAAGGGTTTCTCTTCTCACATGGACATACATCTAAATGTTTTTTTTGTAGTCTTTGAAAAATTTACTGATGACATCCTATTCACAGACTCTACAACCCAAGCTTGTTTGTGCACTTCTATCAAATAAAAATGTGTAATCAATTTTAGATTAAGCATTCATTTCAACAGTTGTAATTACTCAAGGGTAGTGACCGTGCAACAAACGATGCCAAGTGCAATTTGTCTTTAAATATGAAGAAAGGGATATTTCACTACATGAAATGTACAAAAATTTATTCCTTTCCAAATACCAAAAAAATCCTTCCTATATGAAAGCCTAAACACAACTCTCACCAAAGCAATCCCATGCAAGTACCTCCTTAAATCCATATGTGAAATGCAAGTAAGAATGCAACTATATAATTATTTTGTATTTTTAGTATAAAAGAACGAAAAAATGCCATAAAAGTCATTAAAATTCTCAGTATCTGCAGCAAGAATCAAACACAATCCAAGCAAGACACCAAGACAAAAAGACTAATGCACTAATGGAAAAAAAAAAGGAAATAAAAGACTAGAATACTTTCAAAGAAAAATCAATGAAAAAGGGGTCTCTGGTCACAAAAGAAGTAGTCAATAGACAACAATAATACCTAGGAAGACCCACCCACACTCACAACCCACCCAGCAAATTCCCACATCAAAAACTCAACCAAAAGGGAGGATGTACGTGACTGTTCAAGGAATAGTGGCGTATGTATGTGACTAGGTAGAGGACATCCTGCATATATACGCGACTGTACATATTCCTGTGTATACAGAGAAGAATGTGGTAAAAAGAAGGACAAGGGTCAAACCACTCTAGGGGAGTTTCAATGGATGAACATACTACTAAAGGCGACACAGAAACAAGGAGAAACAAAGAGAAAATAGATTGAAAAAGTGCACTCACAACCCCACCAAAAAGGAAATTCCCTAGCAGAGTCACCAATTCTGTTACGAAGATAAATTTCTATGGCTTGCAGTGGACCACAATAAACTGTGTAACACCTTGGGGATAAATCCACTAAAATTTGAGAGACCCCAAACTGCGTTAGTATGATTTATAGGGCTCCTTCTTGTTATATTTTCAGGACCCCAAACTGTGTTAGTATGATTTATTTCAATATTTTGCATTGTAGGAGCCCTTAAAGAACCCCTCGTTTATGCCTTTTGGAGGAGGTTCCATGCTCCAGGAATGCATCTCACAAAACTTGAATTGGCCCTCTTTCTCCCTAAATATATTCAAAAAATTAATCTATTTTTATTGCATCTTAGGGTGCACAATAGAAAAATTATCGAGACTCTAACTCATAGTAGTTCATGGGAATTGTAATTTCTTCAACATCATCCATGTCTTATTCATGTAGCTTTCTTTGCAATTTGTACATTTTTGTTTCTGTCTTGAGCACTAGCAACTTTAATTTCCTGTGCATGAGTAGAGATTTGGAGAAGGAGCTTGTAAATCAGATTGGTGATTCTTTGAGTAATTGCCACAAATGTAGGGACACATCATGATATCATTTGATCCTTGATATCCACTCTCAACTACATGTTGCAGTTAAACTCTTGGACATTATAATGTTTGCTATGCAGAATGGATTTTGATTGTGTAATAGGCTATATGAAGCCTCTCAAGCATATTTTTTCATTGCTTAAGTTTATTTTGGTCAGGCTTCTAAAAAATAAAAATAAGCATGTTTAGAAATTGGATTGCATAGACATATTTCCCACCTTTACTTATTTCTTCCGATTACTTTACTTATTGGCTATTAGGAATTTTTGAGATTACTTCATGAGCTTATTGTACAAGTATTGTTAGATGTTGTTGGTGGTGGTTTAGTTTTTTTGTTGCAACTAAATTAAGTCAAGCGGTTCACTTAATGTAAATAGTTCCCAAAGATAAATAGTTCCTCAAAGAATTTAACTCCTGGTATGTTCAACCGTATTATGAAGCATTCAACAAGCTTATTTATATGCGATTTTCCTTTGACGTTAGGTTCCACATGCGAAGAAGCATGGCATACTCAGAACTATAGCACGAAGCTTAAGAACGTTAGATTTTCTTTTGTATTTGTATGGACTATTGAGTGTTCAATATGGTGTGATGCTTAATATTATGTATATAGGTAGACTATAACTTGTTAGTGTATTATATTAAATTTAGAAGCATGCTAAAATTGGATCTAACATTATAGGTGGGAATGCTTACTGAATCTCCCCAACTTTGTCTGAAAACAATATCTTTACTTGATATAGGCTAACAACAATGTATACACTGCTGAAGTTGTAAACCTCTCTAAAACTAAAGACATTATGTTCTATATTAGCAGTAGTTGTCAACTTGTCGTCTTTATCTAGATTGGGTATATGAGAATAATATTATGGGTATTATGGGTTTCAAGATATCGTTTATGTTTATATCATAACATCTTTTAAGTTGCAGTGTTCACTTTTTCAGAATATGGATTCTCTGAAAAGTCGTAGTTTGCTTGTGCACACTTTTAGAACCAACCATGGTGTTCCATCATCGAAAAGAAAAACAAACAAAAACAAAGAAAAACAAAGAAAAGGACCAGTACATATATATGGAGTAAACTACTTAACCAACCATTTGCACCGAACGGATGACCTAGCTCGCGTGAGCGGTCACATCCGACGTTGCCGGCCATCTGATCGGTGCAAATGGTCGAGCAATTAGGTCAATCTCATATATATTCCTTCCACTGACCCAACCATCTCACAGAGAAACATTCATAACATTTCTAGCGAAATTGTGGATGCTTTTCACATGCAAAATTTGTTGCAGAATCTCTCCAAGAAGTGGAGAATGTTTTGCATGATTTCTGGAGAGTTCTCGTAGGGATTTTTTGTGGATTTAGTCTACGACAATGCAAACTGTAATGCATATTTCCTACTAATATCGCAAGGATATTGCGATATTAATGAACACTAACCAATTTTATTATTGTGCCCACAAATATCGATAGAAAATTAATAAATTCTAATGGAAATCATTTTTGTGGGAATGAACACAGGGATGAGCTGCCATGTTTTAGTGATAAAATGGAGCACCTACATTCATTGTTTAGATGGGTGAATCATGTTTTCCGAGCTCATGATGATGTGGGAGTGTGTTAAGTATAATATATGAATTAGTTGTACTAACTAAGAAGTTGTAAAATATTACATATACTTGTTTTTATTGTTCAATTACATATGTTTGAACTTGTTTTTGTTTTAATGGTTAATATACATAAGACTTAAACAAATCTATGTTGTTTTAATAAATAAAGAAAAATGTTAGAAATCAATACAAATCATTGGTGTGGGGATTTTCAGTGTTAAACTAAGTTCCCTCGAGTATTGGGGATTTTCTAGGCCTCTTTATCTCTAAACTCATTGGCTATAATGGGTAGCTTGTGTTAATTTCATGCTTAACTGTGATCCAATACACATAAAATTGATTCTACTAGTTTTTTTTAAAGTAAATCAAATTTTGTTTCACTGGACCATACCTTGAATTGTTTCAACAAGCTATTTATCAATGCTTCTTGTGCTCATTGCTGAAAAAAACTGCTTAAAAATACAAATATTCTTCTTGTATATGAAGTTGCAGGGTGCTAGCTCAAAGGTAGAATATGAAGTTTGGTGGTTCTTTTCCCTATCATAAATAGTTGCATTCTATCACTATTACATAAAGACGGTATTATGCCAATATGTGAGACAATATTTGTGTAAATTGTGTCAACACAAACAATTTGTATATTGTCTTATGTAAGGTTTTTAAACGAATGTCTTGAACTATTATCTTAAATTTTGTATCCATTACTCACATCTACAAAATGCCATTTTAATTTAATAATCTATTTACTATTAAAAAGAATATGTTTTTATCTCATCCACTTAAATCTACATAAAGTTCCACTTAAAAAAACACTACTCCTACGAGTCATGCCTTTTGTTTTCAAAATGAATTTTGATAATAAGGAAAATTATTTATTCTTTACTTTTCTCTACATTTTCAGCTGATGTTTTAAATGCATCAATGAAGGGCACGTAGGTCCAATCTATTTTGAAAGATGATTATAGTGTATAGAGGCTAATAAGTTGATATACAAACTAGATTTGAACTTTTCAGTAGCTTAAAGTTAGTGTTATCTCTAGGATTGTTTCACCTGTTTATTTTTAAAATTTTTATTATGATTGGTTTTGTATTGTTTTAAGTTTGCTTTGTTTTATAATTTATGGTTGATTGATTGCCATTAGGGTTTACTTTGTTACCTAAAAATCATCAAACTTTTCATTCATTAACTATGAGCCTAGGTATGTGCAAAGGAGTATATGTTATATGGTGAATTCTCACTGGCAACATTTTAATTCAGAACATCCAAATGGGTTTGGATTACAATGTATATACTTCCCTCTCTTTTAGATGAAGGTGCAATGGATCCAAAGATATTGAAGCATTATGTATTGATACAAAACAATGAAGATGGACCTGCAGAAGCAAACAAAATGTGGAGAAAGATTAGAAGAAGAATGGAACTCAATGCTGGAGAAATATAAACAGAAATATCCTCGTGAGGGGCATGAATTCATGACTTTTCTTCAGGGTGGAATTCCTTCTGAATGGGAATCTGTTCTGCCAAAATTCTCACAATCAGATCCGGTAGAGGCAACACGTGGATATTTTGAGAAGTGCTTGAATCGAATTGCAAATGTCATACTTGGTCTAATTGGAGGAAGCGCTGACCTTGCAAGCTCAAACAAAGTCTACTTAAAAGAATTTGAGGATTTAAAGCAGCTAGAAAGTCCATGGGGCCGAAACATCCATTACGGTGTGTGAGAACATGCCATGGCTGGGATCTCCAATGGAATTGCCTTACATGGTTGTGTGTTAATCCCATTAGCAGCAAGACTCTGGAAATCATAACGTTGAATCTGCCAAATGACTGGTGTACAGTTGGTGTGAAGGTAGGGCTGTGACATATCCTGTGATGATGCACCATGTACATGAAATATTTAATGACAAGCTCGTGGCCACAATTTGGTTTCAGAAGCTCTCTCTCTTGCCCCAGCTAATGAAAAAATTGGTAATTTATTCTCTTCGTGGGAGCACTGTTGTTTTGCTTGCTATCGTGGCTTCCTATGTACCAGGTTTTGTTGTTTTCATTTCCTTGGTGGGAAGTACAATTAATACAATACTTGCATTTGTTTTCCCCACGTTATTTCACATGAAGATCCAGGTGGGTGTTTTCTCTGCTACAATGCCTCTTGAAGCTCTTGAGATTACTAGGAAGTTTATGAGTAAGCCTGTGAGGATTCTAGTGAAGAGGGATGAGCTAACGCTTGAGGGTATCAAGCAGTTTTATGTGAATGTTGAAAAGGAGGATTGGAAACTTGATACACTGTGTGATCTATACGAGACCATGGCAATCACACATAGTATTATTTCTGTTAACAGAAGGCGAAAGGTTGACTAGTTGACTGACAAGATGAGAGCTCGTGACCATACTATCTCTGCTACTCATGGGGACATGGATCAAAACACCAGGGATATTATTATGAGGGAATTTCGATTTATTCCTCACGTGTTCTAATCACAACTGACCTGTTGGATCGGGGTATTGATGTGCAACAAGTTTCGCTGGTTATCAATTATGACCTCCCTACCTAGCCAGAAAACTACCTCCATCGAATTGATCGTAGTGGCAGATTTGGAAGGAAGGGCGTGGCAATAAACTTTGATCCACACCTCCAATTTCCAAATTAAATCAGTGAATTGTTTACCAATATTCAACAAATTGTCTGTCATTTATCAGCAATCAGAGTGACCGGTTTTCAACGTTTCAGCCATTCACTGGTGATCAGTGATTACTCATCTCTAACAACGATCTTTTCTGCAATTAATAAGCCTGGGTGACATGCCCTAGTGCTTAATAATCCACCAGAGGAATGAGCTCGATACAAGTATGATGACATTATTGAAGTTTGTGGATGCTGAGTGGACAACAAGTGTTGGGCAGAGTATCTGGAACCCAATAAAGGAATGTATCAAATAAATATCAACTACAGGTGTTATTCAATGCCACGAGGACACCCCATAGGACGCGATTCTATTGCACACCGAATTTTAAAAAGGATGACAGGGTAATTATGAATACCAAGTGGCAGAGTATAAATATTTTTGGATCCAATTATTCAGGCTAAAAGACAGAACAAAACCCCAAATAAAGGTAGATAATTTTAAAGGAGATTGAATTCTCAATCTTGGAGGAGATTCAATTCTTAAATATAGGATCTATTGTTAGTTATGGATAGAATATTTTTGTATAATAAAAGGGAGAAGGTTCTTCCTTTCAGGAGGAGGTCCCAGCTAAAGGCTCAAAAGCAAGAAGAGGAGAGTTCTTCCTTTCAGGAGAACGCAGGGGACTGTAGGTTGGCAGTTTTGGGGAGCCATGCTTGATCATTTGTAAGCACATCTGTGTAGCATGAAATTTTTGCAGCTTCAATGACAGGTTCTAGTTTTGAATAAACTTGATGATGATTTGCCTTTGTGTTATATAAATTGTCTCTCTAATAATTCTGTTATGTACATGGTCATTCATATTCCATTACAATAATTCTTATCGTGAGATGACAGTTATCTTTTATTTTTACAAACATTGACAGTTTCACTTCATGATTTAGGATCATAGTACCTGGGTATTGAACTTTGTGATTGATTTCATGTTATACAGCATCTGTTTGATTTTCCTGCAGCTCTGATTCATACCAGCCTTTACTTCAATGCTTTGATCTTCTTATAAATACTTGTATTTACCATTCTGTGACATATACCAGCTCTATTTATTATAAATTGTGTGATGCTTTGATTTCATACCAGAATTGTGTAAGCTGTACAAACAAGTAATACTAGCCTAGTGCCTTCTAGTACTGTAAGTTCCTTTAGCCCTAGTTTGATACCAACCTGTGTTTTCAATTTGATTTTATTTGATTTATGCATTTTTGAACAAAGATTTCCTTAAGCTTGAATCCCGTAGTCTAGGTTCAACTTTAGGGATAACAGTTAGTGAATATTTTTATTTTAAATTTGGAATATGGAATATTAAAATAAGAATTATAGAAAAAAAATTAAAACTATTACATGTTAAAAATGATAATTTTTTTATTATTAAAATGAATTAATTTTTTCA